>JBBPNU010000358.1:0-18506 GCA_038091055.1 Leccinum angustisporum
TGATTTGAGAGGCTGATGCAATTTGACGCAATTCTTGTCAACTGTCAGCTCTTTTTCTGTAATAAAAAAGATTTAATATTACGCGCTTTACAGCCAGATAAAAGTTGCTGTGCGAGGGCGCTTTCAAGGCGCATTTGACCTCTCCCTCGTCCCAAATAGTCCGTGACATCAGCAAATCAAGGGCAAGCTGGACAGTGGTGGACAGTGGTGGACAGTATCATAGTATTCATAGTGAGGGTCCAACTAACCAGAGCTTTCATAGTACTGTCACAGAGCCTCATAGTGATGGTGAAAAGCAATGACTGTGACAGCATCTCCCAATACTTTGATAGTGTTAGTATATGTGCAAGCCAGTTCTATTCATAATGAAAGCCACAGTACTGGAATGCCTGTTAGTGTCTTTGGAATGATACTAGACATGCAAAGTAGATCCAAAGAATACCATAGTGTTGCTGAACCTGAGAGTGCCAGTGCATACAATTGTTAATCAGATTCAGAGGATGATGTAAATGAATTGGACAGATTAACATAATATTATAGTGTTGGAGGAGTCATGAGAATGTATTGTTGATTAGATTGATCAAAAGAGTAGTATAGTACATTGAGAAATAATGGTTCATCAACCCTGGCACACTAACTTCGAAACTGAACTAGCAGAATCATTATGAAAGTTATCAAGAAGAAAAGACACATCAAATGAAGGAAGCACATGAGATGAATGATTGCTAATCAACTACTATACCATAGTCATCATCCGAACCAGTATCCCCAGACTCGTCATGATGGTCACCACCCATACTTGTGACGTTAGCTTCAAGTCACAATAACAGTAGCTGAACACTTACATGCCGGTTCGAGCAATTTCACGACACAAACCATCAAACTTCTCGCCATGCAGGTCATTCTCCTCGAGCTCTTCAACGAGGCTACAGAATTTGAGCCATTTGGACCGGTATAAATCACCTGAGAAATTAGGGAATTTATCCTTCCCATACATCTTGTAGCCATCGAGGATACACCTGATCTGTTAACAGTCTCGAAACCGTTAGCAGAATGACTCCGATGACCCAAACTTACCGCAGTTACAGCCAAGCATAGCGTGCCATTTGGGATGCGCTCACCAAATTCGGCAGGGCGAATGTTTCCAAGACGATTCTGACGACTAAATAAAAAGATATGCAACAGGTCTCGCACGGCCGGGTGTCCAAAGTTGTTTGTGAGACCCTAATAAAACGAGGACACGTCACGGTCCGTGCAGACGAAGCGATGAGTACATACCTCATCATCCTTGCCGCCGTGAGCAAATGTTGATTTCCTGATGAGGTTTTCCGCGGCAGCCTTGACGTATCGACGAGTGGCAGCCTTCGATAGATGATCTTGGGGCGGGAAAAGATCGTAATGAGCGCGAACTGATATTCTCGCGGCCTTCTTGATTTCACCGCGCCAAGAAGCGATATCTTCGAACAGCTATGAAGAATGGTTCAAATTAACCGCACAGAGACATGATTGATCTTACCAAGGAGAGCATTGAATCTTTGTATTCGGGGTAAATCTTCTTATCGACCGTGCGTCCCTCCCTCTTCCATCTGACCAACGTCATATTCAAGCTTTCCGTAATGAAGCCATTGATAGCCGCCCGCCTGTTTGCGGGCCAGGGATCACGAACTGCAACATACGTACGTGTTTCCACTTTGCAATCTTCAAGGAAATCCTTCCACGTCGGAGGATAAAACGCAAGTTGGGTAGGATCATCACATCTATCTTTCTTCGGCGTCTTCGAGAACCGTTTGCAACGAGACTTGGATTGATCGTCGTCGGTGTCGTGCGATTCGTGCCCATCAGCCTGCCGTTGTAACGCTGCAAGGTCAGCGGGGCGAGGCGGGCGAGGTAGCCGGTTTCTATCGTGGTGTTCGTCTAAAACATTGACAATCTGTAGAATAGAGTTAATTAGTCGAGTCGGTAACCCCACGGATGCGTACCTCGTCTTCAATATGCTCGTCGTCTGCACGACCAAGCTGGGATAGACCAATATGAGTCAGGTTCCAAATTACTGTAAAACGTGTGCGTGCTTACATTCCGTTCGTCACCTGGATCATCCGTGTCCAACCCAAAGTTCCTCATACCATCATTTCTCTCGATATCCCCTCCCTCTTCCCCCTCCTCTTCCCCCTCCTCCCCCTCCTCCCTTTCATTCCCTTTCCCACCCCGGTGGTAATACTCCTCTTGATCCCGGTTGATGGAACGACCCGCATCTGAGTCCTCCTCATCACCAGGGAGACATTCCCCATCTGCTTCGAATGAGAATGTCCGACGCTTATCTCGAACTGATTGAAAACGTGCGGCCGCGGCCTCTGCAACGATTCTGCGACCATTGGCGAGGGTGTTTGGTCGCGGAGGAGATGACTGCGGATCGTTAGAATCGCCACCGGGAGGGTGAGCAACGATACTCACACGCTGTTCTACCGTCTTGTGGCCCGACTTAACGAAAGGGCGGTTGGAATAAATGTGAGTGCAACGTAGCAGTAGAAAGTGTCGTGAGAGACCAAGCTTACCTTTTTTGTCCTTCGACGGGGAGTTTCGGGTGCCATGGGGTTCCGAACTTCACCAGCGAAGGCAATCAAGTTATTCTTCTTCTGAATCAGTTGAGGGTCTCGAGAGACAGCCGCGCCAACCATTCTAAGCTGTTCCACAGCGCCTCCTGTGCCCCGCATGGCTCGGTCACTTCGACGAACTGGGCTCGTCTCCCTTGGCTTCTTCGATGGAGGAGTCCCTCCGTCGGAAGTCCGTCGTTTGCGAGACTTCGAGGCCATCGTGCCATGGGCAAGGTAGAAGAGAATGTTTGTGTTTGTGTTGCGAATTAGAGCTGGATTTAAATAGTTTTTAAGCGAGACGGAGCAGCATTGCGAGTACGTCAGAATTGAACATTGTATTCTTAGAGACCTAAACTTGTTCTAATCATCATATCTGAACATAGCAGAAAAGGATCGCTCGTACACTAAGCGAAAGAAAGGGACTCCCGGAGGGCATACTCAAAGCATACTTGATAAAACATAGAAACAGTACGTAACGAATCACTTGCATGAGGGTGACCAGACTGTACCAATCGATCCGGCGCTGTTGTTCCGTCGTCTCTTCTCAAACATCTTCGGCGGAGATGATGGCGATGGTGGTGGTGGTGGCCGTTTGCACCCAATGATGGAGGATGGGTCGGGAGGTATAGATGGCGGGGGAAAAGAAATAGTTCTAGCGGCTTCCATAGTGTCGGCGTATTCTCGGAGCATTGAGATAATGGTTTGATGCGTCAGTGGGCAGTGGGTGGAATTTTTGGGAAGCCGACCGCGTCTCCGCATGTCTTCGTTTTTGACGAGATCCTTCCATTTCTCGGCCAGAGGCTTCAAACTGCTAAAATACGGGTTGAACTGTTCGTCGATCATCTCATTTGGAGTATCATACACGAATGCAATCTTGGCATTCATCGTGTTCGCCAGCCCGCCGGGGGCCAGTGCTCCCTCTCCCCAAGCATGGAAGATGCAGGTATTGTTCTGTGGAGTGGTGGTTCGAGTAGACTGGTTGCCAGGGCCAGTAAAGGAGACGCAGATCCAAACAAAAAGATAGAAGAAGGATTCGAGATCGTCGGCGATCTCGTGCTGCACCTGAAGCGTTCCTTTGTTGACCTTCCGCAAGATCGCCAAGGACACGAATGGCAGTGTGCCCTATCGAAGCTTTTCAGTGATCGTGAACGCAGTTGCAACAGTCAGTTCCTTACCGTTCCGTGCGGGTGCTGAACCGACTGGTTCAGATGAATCGCATAGTCGAAGTCAATCAGTACTAATTGTCGGACCCTTTCTGGCCCTCGTTTGAATACCATGTTATTAGGACTTATATCACTATGTAGAATGCCCTTCTCAAGGACAATCCTCTCGTGAACTTACAACACGTGTAAGTGAACGACGGCTCGATTACAATAAGACAAAAAGACTTACTCTCGAGACCTTGTATCAAACCCCAAAGTAGTTCTTGCTTGGATTTGAACGTCGTGAACGGGCTACCCACCGGCGTCATCAACAGACGCCGGTGTACACGATTCACGAACTTGGAACCTTTCGAGGGAGTCCATCCATGCGGTCTGTAACGTAAAGTATCGTCGTCCTGTTCGTTGTGGCGGACGGTCCAGGCTTTGACGAGTGACGGTACACCCGCCACTCCGGCGAGTCGTTCAAGGATACGACACTCGTGGTCCACTAATGTTTTCTCGACCCAACTATCCTTGAGAACGAGATCGTACTCGTCCATACTAGTACCATCTCGTGCCGGGGCTCCACGTTGTCGAACGTGGAAGCACACGGTGCCACGACCAACGAAGCCGTTACTTGACCAAATGATAGAGATGATATTGTACTCGGCCCTGTCAACGGTGACAGTGCCGATGAAGGGGGGACGAAGCGGTCGGGGGATGGAGGGGTAGAAATGTAAATAGAGAGTCGGTTCGAATCCGAGTTGGCTCCTGTCTCCATAAGAGAAGGTATAAATGATCTTGCACATTTCCTTGAGATTCTTTTGCCAGTTGATCGGCGCGGATATCTGGGCTCCAGAGCGATCAAAGTAATGAATTCGGAGCTCGCAGGCTGCAAAGGAGAGGGCGAGGACATGACGGCGCCATGGTTGAGAAGATAGAAGGATATACGCTTTAGTATATTGAGGCTCTTGATAAGCGTCTTGTTATCTTGAAGCCTGCTGGAAGTTATCTCGCCGATTGCCTTGGGACTTTTCCACGTAACCGTGTCTTGATCGTTTCCGAGGGAGCCGCCCTCAAGCAGCACAAGATCCGGCTTCCGGGACCACCGAGACTCCCCCTCTTCCCTCGCCAACTCCTTGGTGGAGAACGTACCGTACCACCAACGCCGAGTACCGGAGGAGGCGCTGGACCGATCAGGATCACATAACAGCAGTGCTGCCGTGAGGGCGTTCATGAAGGCGGCATGTCGGCTTTCTGGAGTGTGAACCTTCGGCGTGACTTCTTTTTGTTTTTTGCCGTCGTAGTAGTCCTTATCTCGCGAGGAATCCCCGTCGTAAGCTGATCCTCTGCGGGCCCGGGGCCTCTCAAAGCCGGAACCGAGAGCTGAACTTCCGTCTACTTCTTCGACATCGGTGTCGATCAAATCAGTTGGGACAGCCGCGGGAGATCGCTTTGGGCTCATAAGCTGCGGTTGGGATGGACCGCTAGCGGGGTGCCCATGGGCGGATATGGCGGATTCGTCAGAGTCTTGCGTTGGGCCATTCATGGCAAGATCCTGGACAGCATCGCCGGGATCGTAGTTGAAGGTGGTAAGTGGCCTGGGGTTCATAAAATGTTCGCTGATCGCCTCTTCGACTCGGCCAATAAATACTTCATTGACTAACGCGGCCCCACCAGGACCACCACTAGCAGCGTCAATGTTCCACACCTTTTTGTCGACATCGTAAAGGGGCGCCGCCACGGTCCCTTCATCATCCCCCCCTTTGTCTCCATCCCCCCCTTTGTCTCCATCCCCCCCCTTGTCTCCATCCCCCCCCTTGCCTTCATCCCCCCCCTTGTCTTCATCGCCTCCATTGTCTTCATCGCCCCCCTTTCCTCTTTTCCCCTTGTTCCATCATTTCCCTAAACCCTTCGCTTTCGGCTCTACCTTTCCTGCCTTCGGTCCTTGACTCTTTCCCATCGGTCGGGGGCGAAGATTGTAAGCCTGGGGGATCACTGGCACGGAGGCGGGGGCGGGAGCGGGGACGGACTGTTTTCGCGACTCTGCTGTAGCACTCTTAGCGACGGAGTTTTGGAGCGTCCTGTGACTTTGGTTTACATTGGCAATGAAATCGTTTTGATCCATGAAGGCGAAGTCGGGGAATAACCGGGAGACAAGGCCAGGATGGAAGTTCAGAGGGGGACCAAGTTTGGATTCGTCGAGAGTGCGCTGATGCAGCTCCCGGCTGATCAGTTCGTCCATAATATTGGCGGGACGACCGTCTGGCGGCGTCGCTGTCGTACTTAGCTTTTGCAAATAGTCTGTCAAAAAGTAGGGCATTGTGGTCAACTTAGTGGCGTACGCAACTTCCTTATTCTAACTCAGATGACACAGTGGGACGGACTATAAATAGCATACACAGCCCTGCGGGCACTGTTGGACTCAGCCCCGGATAACCTCCTAACGGTGATAGACACAACTTGGTAATGGATGAACTCAATTCGCGACATGGTATGCCACTCGATTCGCGAATGCACCACATTGTCCTCTGTACAAAGACCCACTGGCACTGTGAACTGGTAATCATCATCATGATTGTTGCGGGATATCTTTTTGTTGTTCACGACTCGGACGAACTGCCAGTGCTTGTCTTTTCGACCAAGATATGATCTTGCAACTAGTCTGTAGTAGGCTTCGTCTCTGGAACCAATGGGTGCGAGCGACGGGTGCATCGGGGAACGGACTCACTCAGTATGGTGGTGTCGCGTCAGACGCTCGATTCGCGCACGCACCACATTGTCCTCTCTCTGTACAAAGGCCCACGGTGAGCTCGCAGTGGTCGCGGGATATCTTTTTGTTGTTCACCGTGACGACGAACTGCTCGTCTTTTCGACCGAGACATATCTTGCGGACAGGGCCATGCGTACATGGCCATGACGAAACTCTCGAACGGCGCTTCGTCAGGGATCACCGTGTTGGGGAGGACAAACGCGCCGGTGAATATTTCGGGAACGTTGGCCGTCGAGGGTCATGGCGGTCATGACGTGAGGATGACCTTTGCAAAGTAGGTTGGCACGGCGACGTTGGGCGGGGAATAACTTCATAATTCTGTTTTAGTTTCCGAGTGCGGTAGAAACGGGTGAACGTGAGCGAGGTTCTACGGCTCGATGTTGGACAACAAAAGGTCTCGTTCATCGTAGATCGTAGCCGCTCCGAAAGTAATCCTGAAGCTTTGCGCGGAACATGGCCTGTAATGACTCGTCTTCCGTGAACGTCGACTTGGTCCTATCGCCAGTGGTCGATCAAGATGGGCTTTGCATGTATATCTCCGGCCTCGGCACAAAGGACGGATCTGATTAAAGAAAAGCACAAGTCAGAACGGTCAGTACGTCGCGACGGACGCTCGATGAGTGCACGCACCACATCGTCCTCTCGGTGAACTCGTAGTGGTCGCGGGATATCTCTTTGTTGTTCACGACGAACTGCTTGTCTTTTCGACCGAGATCTTGCGACCAGTCTGGAGCAGCTTCGTCGCTATAACCAATGAGTGCGAGCGACGGGTACATCAGCGAACGGACTCACTTATCGTGGTGACATGAGACAGTACTACCTTCGTCCCACGATGCCGATTTTGTCGCCCGACTTCAGTTCGTTTTCGTTCGAAGACGAGGGATTCACGATGACAGTCCCGGTCGATCGAGACGGGCTTTTCCTTCGCGTTATACATCTCCGGCGTCGGCACAAAGAACGGGTCTAACTAGAGAGAAGCAAAGGCCAGAACGGTCAGTACATCGCGTCAGACGCTCGATGCGCGCACGCACCACATTGTCCTCTTACGATACAAAGGCCCACGGCGAACTCGCGGTCTCGGGATATCTTGGATATCTTTTTGTTGTTCACGACGAGCTGCTTGTCATTTCGACCGAGGGATATCTATCTTGCGACTAATCTGTAGTAGCTTCGTCTCTGGAACCAATGGGTGCGAGCGACGGGTCCATCGGCGAACGGACTCGCTTATCGTGGTGACATCTTCAGTACCTTCGTCCCATATTGTTGACCTTCTCGCCCGACTTGAGTTCGTTCGAAGACGAGGAACTCACGATGACGAGTAGACGCGTTCGACGGCGGCCACCGTGCATGCGGCGGGGGTAGGTGAGCGCGGAACATGGCCGGCAATGACTCGTCGTCCATGAACGTCGACCTGGTCCTGTCGCCAGTGGTCGATCAAGATGGGCTTTTCCTTCGCGTTTGTATATCTCTGGCTTCGGCACAAAGAACGGGTCTGAGAAGCACAGGCCAGAACGGTTAGTACGTCGCGTCAGACGCTCGATTCGTGCACGCACCACATCGTCCTCTGTACAAAGGCCCATGATGAACTCACAATCGTCGCGGGATACCTTTTGGTTGTTCACGACGAGCTGCTTGTCTTTTTGACCGAGACATATCTTGCGAGTCTTGAGTAGCGGTGCATCGGCGAGTGGACTCGTTTACTATTGTGGTGACATCTTGAGTAACTTCGTCCCACAATGTACGATGACGGGTAGACGTGTTCGACGGCAGCTACTGTGGATGCGGTGGGGATAGGTGAGCGTGCAAAACATAAGTAGCAAATGATCACGAGAGTGAGACAGGGCCGTGCGTACCTGGCATGACGAAACTCTCGAACGACGCTTCGTCAGGGATCACCGTGTTGGGAAGAACGCGCCGGTGGATATTTCGGGAACGTTGGCCGTCGAGGGTGATGACGATCGTAACGCGAGAACGACCTTTGCAAAGTAGGTTGGCACGGTGACGTTGGGCGGGGAACAACTTCATAATTCTGTTTTAGTTTCGTGCGGTAGAAACGGGTGAACGTGAGCGAGGCTCTGGAACAGCGAAAGTAAGCGGTTGGGACAGACAGGACACGTACCACGCGCCATTTGCCGTCTGGATCCTTGTGGGGATGGTGAAGCGCGATGGTGAAGACGTAGACGTCGGGAACGACTTGGTGAGTTTTCTACACCAGTCCTCGACGTAAGCCCAGTCTGTGATGGTGCGCGTCAGCGCTAAAGGAATCGACCAAAAGGTATGCGAAGCATACAATGACGGTTGAATCCGACACCGACCGGCGGCTCGATGTTGGACAAACAGAAGGTCTCGTTCATCGCATCCTGAGAACCCTTTGTGTCTGCAGCGGGCACCCTGTCCAAAACATAATCCGGTGACGCGGGCCAAAACGAAAAGCAGACTTACACCCGCCCGCAATCGCAGCCGCTCCGAAAGTCATCCTGGAGCTTCGCGTGGAACATGGTCGGTAATGACTCGTCTTCCATGAACATCGACTTGGTCCTATCGCCAGTGGTCGATCAAGATGGGCTTTTCCGTGGCGTTGTATATCTCCAGCGTAGGCACGAATGACGGGTCTTATTAGGAAAAAGCACTGGGCAGAACGGTCAGTACGTAGCGTCAGACGCTCGATTCACGCATTCTTCGTCACGAGCGGGTCGAACGGATGTGTACTTGCCTCTTGTCAACCGTTGAGTCGTGTGACTGTATGTAGTCCATTCTTCCAACGACGCTCCCGCTCAATTCGACCCATCGCTTCATCACGATATGAGAGGAATCGAATTCACCATCCTTGTCACCAGCAACCTCACGGGTCCAACCCCAGGATAAGTCGTCAAAGTGCCAGAATGTATAGGCGGGGAGAAGTCCGTTCCATATCGGAAGAGAGAGAAGATATATAATCATCCATCCGAGGTTCGCAATTTCGCGTGAAGTGACAACGATCGGAAGACCAGCGAGACCAGCGAAGAATGCCAATAGGATGAGCGGAGTGGTCGTGTTGGAACCACCGGGAATGATAGAAATTATAATAATGTAGAGCATAGAACTGATAGTAGCGGGTAATACCAGTTTGCCCAGCAGCTCCACTCCGACAACAAACTGCATCGAGAAGCAGAAAGTACCACAAAGGTCACGGACAAGGACGAGCTCGAGAACAGTCGAGTTCATCCAACGGCGACGCTGCGATAAAAGAACACGGAAGGAGTCGGGGACGGTGGTCTTGCAGACAGCTCGAGGGTAGAATATGAATATGTTCTTTCGTCGAGGGAAGGTTTTGCGCAATAGGGTTCTTGAGATACCGATCTTCACCAAGCAGGAGCAAATTCTTCTTGTGGAGCGTGTCGACCACGTTTTCTGAATAGTGCTCCACGATGTCTGGGTTGGCCAGGACGGGAACCCAATAGCCAGTGTCGCTTTTTGGTGTCTTGATCCTGTACATGCTGAAACAGCACGGTGAACAAGTGACACCACCGAACAAGGCTTCGAGCGCTTTGGTTAAAGTTCGTTGGGTCGGTACTGGCTCGGTGCTGGACGATAAATATCATTTGACCAGGCCTCAATCTCCTCAGACCGTTGCATTCGTTGCTCGTAGGTCTCTCGGGGGAAATCATCAAGTTTCCAGGAATAGAACCATGTGAAAAGGACAGCCATATCGAAGCGAATGACGAAAACGCCGATGATGTAAATGAGGGAAAGGTACAAGACGACGTCAAAAGGCAACCACTATTGGTGTCGATGACTGTGATGATATCCTCAAAGCATTTGCCGAGATTATGATCGCCAGCGCGCACGAGCATCACGGTGATATCTTTGCCGTCGAAGACGCCTTGCTGAGCCAATTGAGCAGATTAAGGTCAAGCACAGAACTGTAACATGATGTCGATTTCAGCGACGAACACAAAAACGAAGTGATGATCTTACGATTCGAACACAGCCAAGTTGCGATCCAACGCAGCAACGTCGCTCCATGTATAGTAAACCTGCTCGAGATGCTTCATATTAGAGAATTCCTGCCTGGCTTGAGAAGATACATGACAATTGGTGACAGATCCGTAACCGGTCGTGTTGGCCGAATTCGAACTCGACTGTGGGTCGAAGATGTTATACGGGAAGTACCAATCCAAGTTCTCTCCAGAGCCGTTGATGGGTGATAAGTGATGTAGCCCAAGCAATTCTGATTGATAATCTGGAACAGAAAGCTCGCATCGTGTGATGCAAGACCCCAACCACCAATGATGAGTGGATTCGTACTACCGTTGAATGCACCGCAGCGAGGTGCTTGAAATTCGAAAAAGTCGTAGCCGTGAATGATGACCGAGCTGTTGCTGATTTGGCCCTGGTGAAACCGATTGGGGGGGGGCTGCCCACAGACGGTTTCGGTAAAACCAAATGTGATGAAACCAACGGCAGCCATCTCGAAAAGAATGATACTAAGTTACTAAGCCCATTTTCCCCTCGCGCGCTGTTACTCCGGGGTCCGCACACCTAGCGTCAAGGGTGAGAACAAGATCCCACACAAGCCTGAGGTTCAGGTCAAGGTAACGCACCACAAGCTTTGGGTAGGAAAGAAGAGATCCAACGCGTGATGATATAGCAATATATGAACCAACAGTCCTTTGGCCCGGGACCGATACCATCGAGAAACCTTCGAGAAGAGCCGTCGGATGGGGCCAGTAGAATGGCTTGGGACCGTTGGCGCTTCCGGCGCAAAGTAGCACCACGCTTGAAGAGAGTGACACCCGACTCCTCCTGAATGTCCTCCCCACGGGCAAGCAATGGTTTTCCACGGCGGAGCTTCTAGGGATAGTTTCCGGTATGTAAATCAGAGAGGGATTAAAAAAAACATTTTCTTAGAGAAAGATGACGCACCGGAAGGCCGAAGGCTGCCTTATCTTCTGATCGACGCTTGTTCGATGATACCACTGGCGATGGCCGGGTTCAACGTATCTCTGTCGGGTCTGATGGGACTCTTCTTCCTAGTGACCCTGCCCTGCTCCAAAAATCCCCAGTCTCGACGTCCGGGTGCGGCGGAGAGAACTGATTTCGGTAGGCAGGGCATAGATTGTTGACTTAGCGCCGAGAGCGCTGTGCCTGTCACCACATCCAGTAGTTCTGAAAAGCGATGTTGGGTTGGCCCGAGCAGGGAGATTGAGGAGATTGAACGCAGGAGGCAGTAGGAAGTGGCGAGCGGGTAGAGAGGGGCTGTTGAACAAGTAAGAAGGCGGCGATGTCAACAAGATGAGAACGGGTCAAGGAGACGAGGTAGCAAAGAACAACATGAACACAACAAAGTAAGCACTTAAGCATCTACATCAATGGCGGGACACAGGCCAAGAGAGATGCAAATGGAACGAAATGCATCATCCCAAAGTGCAGAGCCAACAATGTACGACAACTTACCTATTGCTCTCGATCAACTCACTCAACGACGTCTCCACCTGAATGTGGAACTGGATGAAGCTAGGAGCAGTGTGTCAAAAGGTTGCTGAAGCCGGACAAGGATCCTCAATGCACGCGCGTCTAGATCAAACAGAGGTTCGTCGCGAGAGAAGTCCTCATCAAGCAGGGGGGTGATCTGCGGGTGAACGAGAAGGAAACGCAATCGACGTTGTGGCACGATAAATAACTGAGTGGCCAGTCCAAGAGAGAAGCCTGACATAATTCGACTGCGTCAGGATGCACTCGAGGAAGCGACGGACTGCTTACTTGCCCTCGCCATACGTGATCGGGAGTGAGACTCCAAATACTGACTCGATGACTTCCTCGAGGCGCGCTATGTTGCTGGATGAATGGAAAAGAAAGTCAGCAGGGCACCACCATTGAGCTAACACACAACCTTGACGGGGTGTTAGTTCACCTTCCAAAATAATCTGTTCGAGTCGAAGATGTATTAGTCGGTAATGACATTTGATATCGTGAAATTCACGTTGGACGCTCGATTCGCGCACGCACCACATTGTCCTCTTACGGTACAAAGGCCCACGGTGAACTCGCGGTGGCGGGATATCTTTGTTGTTCACGACGAGCCGTTTGTCTTTTTCGACTCAGAGATATCTTGCGACTAATCTGGAGTAGCTTCGTCGCTGGAACCAATGAGTGCGAGCGACGGGTCCATCGACGAACGGACTCACGTATGGTGGTGACATCTTGAGTACCTTCGTCCCACGATGGCGATTTTGTCGCCCGACTTGTGTTCGTTCGAAGACGAGAGATTCACGATGACGAGTAGTTTGATCGAGACGGGCTTTTCCTTGGCGTTGTACTATGTCTCCGGCGTCGGCACAAAGAACGGGTCCAGCTAAGAAAAAGGACAGGGCAGAACGGTCAGTACGTCGCGACAGACGCTCGATTCGGACGCGCACCACATTGACCTCTGTACAAAGGCCCACGGTGTACCCGCAGTGGTCGCGGGATATCTTTTTGTTGTTCACGAGACGAGCTGCTTGTCTTTTCGACCGAGAGATATCTTGCGACCAGTCTGGAGTAGCTTCGTCTCTGAAACCAATGAGTGCGAGCGACGGTCCATCGGCGAACGGACTTACTTATCGTGGTGACATCTTGAGTAACTTCGTCCCACAATGTTGACCTTCTCGCCCGACTTGAGGTCGTTCGAAGACGAGGAACTCACGATGACGGGTAGACGCGTTCGACGGCGGCCACTGTGCATGTGGCGGGGGTAGGTGAGCGCGGAACATGGCCGGCAATGATTCGTCTTCCATGAACGTCGACTTGGTCCTATCGCCAGTGGTCGATCAAGATGGGCTTTTCCTTGGTGTCGTATATTTCCGGCGTCGTCACAAAGAACGGGTCTGGCTAGTGAAAAGCACAGGGTAGAACGGTCAGTACGTCGCGTCAGACGCTCGATTCGCGCACGCACCACATTGTCCTCTGTACAAAGGTCCACGGTGAACTTGTAGTGGTCGCGCGGGATATCTCTTTGTTTTCCACGATGAGCTGCTTGTCTTTCCGACCGAGACGTATCTTGCGACCAGTCTTGAAGTAGCGGTGCATCGGCGAATTGACTCACTTGTGGACCTGATGGTGACATCTTCAGTAACTTCATCTCTGGAACCAATGGGTGCGACTTCGACGGGTGCATCGGCGAATGGACTCACTTGTGGTGGTGAGTCATTTGCAGTCGCAGAGTCGAAAGGTTCTGTTATCGGCTACATATTCAGCTCATGCAAACAGTTGCCAGCGCCGCGTAGTCTGACGCCGGGTCACGACCGTGACAGTACTATAACCGACGCGTTCGGGTGAATCTGTCCCGCCATGAGATGATACGTCGTCGAGACTGAAGGAAAAATACCTCTGCGATGCCGCCCACGATTGTCTTGAAATATCCGATCCTATCCAACAGGTCTCCCCACACATTATCGATCGTCTGTACCGCGCTCACGACGTTTGGTTCAGCGTCAACCGCTGATCTTACTATGCCAACGGTTGCTGGTGTGCTAAGTGTGTTGACCGCTTCGATAGCCTCCGCGATGGCGCAACTTGGGGTTCGTCTACCTTAGCGATGTTCCCGGCGGGGACGTCACCGACCACCGCAAACGTGATCGTAATTCTGGAAAGAGTGAATGCACCGGAAGTATCATCGGGGTTTGTCAGAGAACCTTCATAAACTGGTCGGAGAGATCGCATAAGTAGATTGCAACTACATAAAATGACATCGTACCGTTGTCCGCGATGCATTTAACTAGAATGTTGCCGATGGTATCAGAGAGAGATCCGACCAGTTTGTCTTTTCCAATGCAGTGCTTTCGGAAAACCTTGACAACGAGTACGGCACCATCGTCACCGTCACTGGGAGAATTCAGTTTTGTGGCGTGGAACGGAGAATATTCACCTACAGAGATAAAGTGTCGTTCCAAGTGGCCCGATTCTTCTTCTACTTTGCCTTCTTCGTTAGGCATGACTCGGATGTATCCTGTATGGAAAAATGGACATGATATCGTCTCGCGAGGCGGAATTTCCGTCGTGCGAGCGTCGTGCGCAGTTCAATATCTGATGCGGGAGAGGTCAACGTGAGGGTCTGGGACAGTGTTACGTATTATAAGCCGCCTTCAGGGTGCTGTACTAACGGTCGCCGATACCAAGGAACGAGTCACGGTTGGATTCGTACTTGGCTAGCTTTGTTGCTGAGATGCCTGTGGGTGTATATTTGAGTTAAGTAGCCTAGTGGCAGGAGTAGCAGGACTTGGAACGACGCACTAGGGCAGTGGGAATCAAACAAGCGTTGCATGCAAGGCGGTCCGGTCTGGGCCGTGGCGCCACGCCTGTCAAAATATTTTGTACATTAAAATAAAAGCGTCGCGCAAAAGTTGACAGCGTGCAATTTGAAAGGGAAGTCCCCGACTCCCCAGGCTCCTTCCTTGTGCTGGAGGTCTTGAGGCGATCCTAGTATTATCCCACGAATATAATTTAAACTCAGCATACTTCCTCTTTTGGTGCCTCAATCCCTCCAGCAGCGGCTGGCACAACTCGTTTACGAGGTTCATTTCCCGATGCTCGGCAGGCTCGGCAGAGTCGTCAACTGTGCAGGATTACGGAAAGGACAAGTTAAATAAAATAATATTACATGTCAGTCTTTCCTAAGTACTTAGCGCCACATAGTAATTGCAACGCATGGAGCACCTATGTAGCACTTCATAGTAATCCAACAGGCTATATAGTTAGTGTCATGACAGAATGGTACTATGGGGTCTACCGAGTCTACTTGATAGTGTGTCTTCCGCGTGCGTCTTCACCACGTGCCCTGTATCATAGTGTTCATGTCATCACCTCGCCGTGTCGTGGTGTTGCCAGCACGACACGTTGTCGTCCGAATCGCACCGAGCGTTCGTAATTTTCGTTGTAGTGTGTCGTGTTGTCATGTTCGTCTTCGTCATCGTGTTCGACGCAGTCCGCTGGTGATGTGGTCCTGGTCCTGGATAGGGAACTGCACGGGTATGGATTACCCGCGGCGGGTAACGGATACGGGTACTATGGATACGGGTACCTGTCGACGTCTCCCATTAGTCGCATCGTCGATGCGTCGTCGTCATCGACAGTAGTCGTTATCGGCGACGCACCGTCGTTGTTGCTGACTCGGTTGTGCTGTCGCCGTTGTGTCGCAGACACCATTTCGGGATGTTGGGATGTCGTCGTCGATGTCGTTGCGTCGTCCTCATCGTTGTCTCACCGTGACCGTGCGCTCCTCGGACGTCGCGTCCTCGTCCTCGGTGTTTTCGTCGTCGTTGCTGTTGCAACGCCGTCGACTCGGAGTCGACATCGCGGACGTTGTTGTCGTTGTTGTCTCGCTCACATCGTCGACACGCCGTCTGTTGATGCGTCGCGCCATCGTCGAGTCGTCGGCGTGGACGGGTTCTGGCCGTTGTCGTTCAAGTTGTCGTCTCGCTGTTGTCGCGTCGCCAGTCGGCGTCGTGCCATAGTTGAGTCGTCGTGTCGGCGACTCGGCATGCCAGGGTGAGCCTGAGGGGGAGAGGAAGGGAGAGCAGGGTAGGGAGAGTGAGAAAGAGAGGAAGAGGGACGTACCTTGTCGGCGTCACCATGCGCCTGCTTCGTCCTCGTCCTTGATCTCGTCCTCGCCGCGTCACCCCGACCTTATCGTCTCGCCATTGTCGCGTCGCCAGTCGGCGTCGTGCCATCGTCGATTCGTCGTCGTCGTGTTGCCTTGTTGTTGTTTCGCGTCGCCGAGTCGTTATCGTCGTTGAAGGGGAAGGGGGACGAGTTGCCGTTGTGCGCGGCGTCTTGTTCATCTTGCGTTGTCGTTGTTGCGACGAGGGAGAGGAGAGGGAGAGGGCGCACGGATGATGTCGTCGTCGCACGTCGTCGTCAATGGTGAGCGTCCGAGTCCGTTGGGACACGCTGGGTGGAAAGGGAGAGGAGCAAGAGGAGGAGAGGGAGAGGGCGCGGACCGTTGTGCAGTTGCTCCTGCACGCGCGTTATTGTTACCGATAACGGCACAACGACACGCCGGTGTCGATCACGATTCGGAACGCCGACGCCAACGCTGATTTGAACGAGCGACTTGGATGCGATGGTACGCCACAACGCAACGCCGATGATCCACAGCACGCGTGCGGTATCGAAATGGTCACGGTACACAAGTGAGTAAATGACAACCTGTACCTGCTACCCGTGCCATAGACATGGCCGTTTCTTCAGGATCGTTCACATCTTTGCCTGAATCTCTTCGATGCTAGGGGTTGGTAATGACATGAAGACGAAGTAGGAAAGACTGACATGTAATATTATTTTATTTAACTTGTCCTTTCCGTAATCCTGCACAGTTGACGACTCTGCCGAGCCTGCCGAGCGTCGGGAAACGAACCTCGTAAACGAGTTGTGCCAGCCGCTGCTGGAGGGATTGAGGCACCAAAAGAGGAAGTATGCTGAGTTTAAATTATATTCGTGGGATAATACTAGGATCGCCTCAAGACCTCCAGCACAAGGATGGGAAGGAGCCTGTTGGTGGACCCTTTTCCGCTGATCGTGTCCTCCAACTCAAATGGCCTACCGAAAACGTCTTCAAGTCAATCGGAAACGTCATGCTATGGAAACTATGTCATTCAATGTGAATGCATTGTATTGTTCGAGCGTGTCCGAAGCGCCACCGTCACACCTTGGCGCAGGGATCGTCGCTCCTTGACAGGCATTCCGATCTAGGACAGGTTTGGATTAACATGACCCCTTGGATGTATTAGCCAACTCATGAGAAGTACTGTCAGACTTCTGGGAGTCACCTTTGATTCTTAGCCGAGAAAAGTGGAATATGTGAGTTGGAGCACATGGTAAAGAAGCAATGTGGCAGCAGATTATCGCGCGAACGTAAGTCGTGTTCGGACTGCCTGTTCCAATCACATGGACTTGGAGTATTTGATCTAATTTCATTGATATATGGAGGTGCCAACGACAAGACACCGCGTTGGAGTGCCCAAATTTACATGCGATGTGCACAGTTCTGTGAACGCTTGCGAAGAGGTGATTTGGTGGCATTTCACTGTGGCCGTGAACACAGGACTGGCCGGATGAAAGTTGCTAGTGAGTGAATTATCGCGTTACATGTGTCGTAAGGTATGAAACAGGACTGGTCAGGCCATGCTGCAATGCTGTCCATGACGCACCGTTTCAGTACCTCAGGGGCTCAAGCCTCAGGGATGGTGTCCGCAGTGTACGTCACCGACCAAGATTGGGTCAGCGACCTTGTGATCCATTGATGCTGGTTATCGGGCACTGGGTTTATACAATATGCCATGTGTTGGGGATATGATTCCATCATTAACAAGAGAGCGGGCCGTGATGGGCCTCTGAAACTGAAACTGGGAAGTTCATTGCGCCGCATCAGTCGGTCACTGGGTTATCTCAGACCAGCGCTCGAAACTGAGGGGACTGATCCGACGATACGTAAAGTTCCCAGGTGAGATTATAAATGTCCTGGCAACAACAAAAGATATGGATGCGTGCGAGAGAGAGTAGTTCAGAGGTATTCTAAGAGCAAATGAATTGCGATGGAAGTAACAGTTGCCAGTGCCGGTGTTGAGTTGACGACGTGTGTGACACGACGTTTATAAGTATCCAGGTATTCCTTGTCGGATCACGTACAGGTCAGGGAAATAATTCCTCAAACGATTATGATGCCATGATATGAGAATCTTGAGCAAGTCATAGTCTGAATCACGATCACAAATATTTATCAAGCGCTCAACAGCCGAGCCGGACTCGCCCAGAAAGAGTCCCTATCATTCATTCCCTCGCCAGTGTTTCAGATTATTCCCCATTGGAAAACTGCGAATTTTCGCTATTTTTCTCAGCCTCGTTACTGCTCGGGTGCCCGCGCGTGGGTTGTCGGAAAAGTTCAAGGTCGTTTGCAGTAAAACAAGTGACAAGGCTTTGGCGAACACAACTACGACGTCGCTGCAACTCAAGGCTGGCAGGATACGATCGCGCCGCTGTTGATCG
>JBBPNU010000359.1:0-18504 GCA_038091055.1 Leccinum angustisporum
TGGTCGATTCGTCGTCTACCCCTTCGTGGGTTCGCCGAGTTCCGATGTGGCTACCCCTTCGGGTCTTCCCGCCTCGCCTTCCGGATTGGGACCCCCTTCGCATGACCAATCTGCCGTCTTCACTGCTTTTCACGTGACGTCGCCAAATGCTATGGCGGGTGAGTTCCGCTCGTGCAATATCCTATACCACATACATAACCTCCTGCAGACGCGTCACGATCTAACCGTCACCGTCCTCCAAGCCGTCCTACGCCATCCTTGGTGACAACGCCGGCCCGTCCAAGCTTGCCGCGATCAAGATGCACGCAGCTCGACGACAAGACGTAGAAGTAAATGGAGAAGTCGGAGGTGGATGCGATCTGGGAGGCTGCTACGGCACTCGAGCAGCGGGAGAGGGATGCCGCGGGTTCCAGCAAGGGAAAGGGAATGGAGATGGGAATAGGAATGGCAGTCTGGGGATGCCGGGAGGACCGAGGTGCGCTTTTTGTTTTCGGTCGTGTCGTCGTTGCGTCTCTCTCTTTGCGTCTTATGCGACAGTCACAGCATCCGCGCAAGACCGTATTCGACGTCGCAGCTGTGGACGACGCGATGAAGGAGATTTTGCGGGAACAAGGGTCAGGTAGAGAAGCTACAGCAATGGCTACATGGCTTGTAAGTTTTTGTTCTCCCTCCCACCGTCCGTCTCTCATCCTTGCGGCCTCCGGTCGATCCGCGCGTCATACAGGCCATCGAGCTTGAAGTTGGACTTCAAGAAGGCTGGCAAGAAAGGGATGAACGTCTTTCGTGCCGTCCTCATATCTGGACCTCCGGGCATCGGCAAGACATCAGCAAACCGGCATTTTTGCTAACCGAAATTGACAGCCACGCCATCTCGGCACAGCAATTGACAGCCGGTCACAGACGTTACAGAGTTGTACAGCACGACAGCTGCACACAGCTTAGGTAAGTAATTTTCCACAGCTCTCCTAGAGCTTCCAGAGTGGCAGTGAAACGACATCATACGGCATCGACGCCGCGTCGCCGGAAAGCAAGCGAGTACGCCCTCCATTCCACAGCCCGCCCGATAGTTCCAGAGCGGCAGCAAAAACTATCCGCGAGAGCAAGCAAAAGTAGTATACTAGTAATACTAAGTACTACATAACGACAATCGTACAGATGTATCAATCCAGTAGGACATCGATATTCACTAGTAACCAATCAGTAGTCTGAATTCGAGAATACTCAACAAATACCCACTAGTAGGAGCACGCCGTTTCCTTCGTGATGACCTTGGAAACTCGGAACCACCGGCCTCGTCCTGCAGCGCATATGTAGCAATCGCCAGACCACTTTCACGTATCGACAAACGAACCCGTCCGATGCGAAGATCAGCAGTGTCCAAGTCGTCGTTAGCCTTCTCAAGCAGAAGGCGGTTATATTGCAGCGAGACAGTCGTGCGGTGCACAAGCTCGCTCGCCAACTGCTTTCGGAAAGCGCAGATATTGCGATCGGCACGCGCTAGTTCTAGCGTGAAGTATGCTTCTACGTGATTGTTGTAGGGTTGCGAATTACTAGGCTCCTCGATTGCAGCAGGGATACAGCTGGGTAAATCCTGGGAACCATGAACATTAGCGTTGTCTCTGTATAAATGAACTCTCCGAGTCGGTACTTACCCCAGGCAGATTAGGCTGCGTCAAGTCTCGAAAATGGTCATAATCGACTCGGAAGAGGGAAGCGGATTTTTTGGCAGATGATCTGACTCGTGGATGTGCCAGCTTGAATGACTCGCGACGGTCTGTGTGTGGGTCTAAGCCGGAAGTAGACCCAGATTCAGAGGTTGAGGAGGAATGAGTGCTGATTGGGCGGTGGGAAATCGGCTCTTGGAGTAAGTCGATGGTGGACAGTGAATAGTGCATAGCACCTGGTTCGAGGTGTAGACTCTAGGCAATCGAATATGTGGCGAGATGTTGAAACGAGGCTCTCAGCCTCCTCGGTAAAAGCCGGCGAGGCTTGATGAGGCTTGAACGTTAACAATCTTGAACGTTTGATTGAAGCTCGCACCACTTTCGGTTAAACAAATATGATTGCACCGTGCGATAGAGTCCCAAGACACAAGGTAATCGAGAAAGTATAGTACTACGTTCAAGTCAGGAAAATGTCCAGGCCTTTTTGTCGAATCAGCCTAAGATAAGGCCCATTGACACAGTTAGAAAACAAGAGAAAATCAACAGAGAAAAGAGAAACTTGGCCATCAAAAGGATGCCTATGACAGTACGTGCGCGCACGTCCGCTCAGTGTGTAGTAGACATGCAAGAAAGTATACTACCTTCAAATTAGGAAAATGACCAGGCCTTTTGTCGAATCAGCATAAAATTAGGACAGTTAGTAGAAAACAAGAGAAAATCGATAGAGAAAAGAGAAACTTGGCTGTCCCTCTCCAACTCTCTCCATGCTGTCCTCAGTATGGCTTCTCTATTCATCTGTGACTATCCATCGACTGTTACATATCCGTGTATGATGCTCCAAGTGTGGTGCATCTGAGTCCACTCCCCCGCCCATTTCAAGTCATAAACTCATCAGCCCTGTCCGTGAGTCTTCGCTCGCGCATGCGACCTGTTTTATATGTGAGTGTTCTTTGTCCTCTGCCTCCGATCCTCATACGCCCCACCCTCGTGTACGTCGATGACGAGCGTCGGGTCGACGAACCCTGGGTGGAGCGCCTCGAGCAGGTCAAGCACGAACACGCCCGTCGTCAGCGAGGGGTCCTTGAACGACCCGGATGTCGCGCGAGCCCAGCTTATTTCCGCCCTTTTGCGCTGTCGTGTTCGCCCACTTGAGCATCTCTTGGTCGGTGATTGGGCGGAACCGGAGAGATTGCTGAGCGTCTTGGTGATGTTCAGTCTAGAGTGTGTGTTAGTACCACAGCCGAAAACATGTTAACACGAAACACGAACCGCATGAGCTGCCAGACGAGACCGAGCACGAGCGTCCTCGCCCCGTCGACAATATCGGCGCCCTGGATCCCGACCAGCCTGAGATGCATTCCGTTCTGTTTGCCGAGCTCGACCATATAATTCGTTGTTCTCGACCTGCTTGAACCGCGAGAGCGTGCTCTGGTTCGGCGTGATCCCGATGTCCTCCTGTTTTTCTCCCCCACCACTCAAGTCCAAGGACGCCCGAGGAGTCGACGCTCCCGCTCGTCCTTGATGTTTTCGAACAGGTTGAACACGCCCGGTTCGACGCCAAGCGACTCGGAGTTGAGCCAGAGCGTGAACACGCGTGCCTCAGGCTCCAAGTTGCGCTCGCCTTCAAGTTCGGCATCAAAGTCCTCGACTGCGTCGTATTCTTTGGCTTCCTGCTCATCAAGTGGCGCAAGCCCAGGCCAGGTGTTGAACAGGTTAGCGACAAAGGCAAGGTGCGGGCGGGGATTCCCAGAGACGAGAGAGGAGGCGGTGAGATATTTGCGGCAGCCGATGGTGGCGGCATTTTGGAGGACTTGTTCGGCGTGCTGGAGGAGATCTCTGGTCTGGAGAGGGGCGCGAGAGCATTTGTCAGGCTTTGAGTTCAAGGTTGAGAAGGTCAGTGTAATTTTCGCCGTCCGAAGATCCGTCGCGGCTGAAGTTGTTTACTCTGGGGTCAGAAGAATTGATGTTGCATCATAAATGAGACACTACCTTCGCTTCCAGCCCGCAGCCTTCAAATGATAGTTGAACCATCGGAGTAGGATCTGGTCATGGGTCAAACGAAGGTGCTCAACTCGTCGGGAAGCTCCAGTGTAAGCAAAGTGTAAGCAAGACTCGATCATTGCAGATTATCCGCGTTGAATCGGAGACCCGTCTATTTGCTGATCAAACGGTCCTCAGTCCTCGACTCCGGGCTGAGGGAGAGAAGACATGACCTGCTTGATCAGATCAAGGTCTACCTTATCTTTGAATCAGCTTGGCAGTTCATCTTCGCGAGGTACAAGCCGTGACCAGTCGTCCTGCGGCTCCTGTGAGGTGGCCCGTTGTTGGCCCTTTGCTTTGGAAGATGTGGGCGGTTTCAGAGCCTGGAATCGTTTCTCGAGATCAGCCTTGGGGTCGACCTCGTATTGCTGATAAAATTGATCGACTCGTGACCAAGCCTCTGACTCGTATGGAGCAGGTGACACACTGATTTATATGCGGTTAGAACGTCACCTCCCGCGCGTGATTCTTCATGTTCTGCTCATTGGGCTTCAGGACACTGCCATCTTTAGCACTCTTCCCATCCACTACATGACTATATACAGATGTATCAATCTTCTTCTCAGCCAGCATTTGGATGAGATCCTCTTGTACAACTTCTGTCGGTCGTCAAGTGGTGGGTCCTTGCCACGATGCGAGGACTTGGACGACGGCTTCGAAGGATTCGATGAAGACGACACTTCCAGCGATCTTGAAGCAGCGCGCGCGGCTGACCATACGAGGAGCTGGCGTGCACGTTGTGATTCTGGGAGATCGCAATCAATATGTTTGTAAAAATAATCCAGGACAAAGAGAACGCAGTGCCAGTGGAAAAGATACACACAGATAACCCCAGTGTTCTCAAAACTGCTACTTATCCGCTTACCACGCATGCTCATGGAGGTTTGTCGTGATGGGGTCTGTGTTTGTGGTGTGCGGGGGACGGGAGGACCTTCACGCATGCGCTTATTGCGCTCGATCCAAGGAGTTTCGCATTCGGGGACTGGATGTGGCAGGGAATCTGAGTGTTGCTTGGAAGGTGTAGTGACCGTTGAAGGGAGTTGAAAGGAAGGATTGGCTGCTTCCTTGGCGCGCGACCGACTCCGTAGATGATCTGTCTCAGATTCCATTTGACGTATATCTTCGTCCAACTCCGATGGTTCCCCGCGCGTTGTGGCGAGGACATCGCGCAGCTTGACGCTTGCCAGTGTAGGAGCACAAGATGACTCTGCTTTAAATTTCTTTAACGGAGGTTTCGTAGAAGTGGAAGCCAATTGTTGTGAATGGGAGGGAGGGAGTCGGGAAGGCGGATATGAGTTCTTCGTGGGCAAAGGTTGTGATGGAGGATGATTTGGAGCAGATTCGGCAGGTTGCAAAGGTGCACTGATCAGACCCCCAGGCAGCTTTCCCCCGATATCTAGACGTGAACTAGTATTAGTGATTGAGGCAAGACTTGAGGAAACCTGCCTACATTTGCATTTGGACGCGCCTGAATTTGCCTGGATCGCGTTCAACATCGGATATACATCTTTCTTCCTTCTCTTGGTCGCTGCCGGGACTCGTAGAGGATTTGAATCATCTGCAAGTTTGCGTTTCGAGCCTGGTTTGGGATCAACTGCCATGCAAAGAGTGAGGGGGTGGATGTGTCGAATTGAGGATAGCGACAACGCCATTGCAAGTTGTGTTGTCTCCGTTGGATCCCCAGATGGCGCGTTCAAGTGCAGGAGCGGGAGAGGGGGCGGGAGTGACGGGACAGGGTCGAGGACGTGCCACATCGGTGCGTCGTGGCTGTGGGGGTGCGCTGGCGGCGTGGACGGGGTCTGGTATAGGGTAGGTGAGGGAGAGAGGCGGGGAGGGAGGAATGAAGGGGAGAGAGAGAGGCAGTGTGGGAACGCACAGCGTCGTGTCGCGTAGTGTCACATCTCCCCCATCCTCGCCGCATCGTTGAGTCCGAGTTGTTGAGTCCGAGTCGTCGCCAGACTCGCCACTGGCATTGTGTGGATCATGATGTCCTTGTGTGGCATCCTCATGTCTTGTGGGTGCGCTGGCGGCGTTCATTTTAGTCAAACAAAGTGTAAGATTAATTCTAAGTGCAAAAATATGCACAAAGTAAACAAAGTTTAAACGTTTATACAAAAGATACAACTTGAATAAGTACATACAATAAACATTATATACGGTACATGCCAGTGAGCAGGAGTTGCTGCCGGCTGTACCAACTATGCACAGCCGCTGTGCACCCCGGGCCCCCTTCGCACAGTCCTCGAGTCGCTGTCGTCGGCGTCACGTCGCGCTGGCATGTCGTGTCGTTCGCAGCGTCGTGAGTCATCGATGTTGTCGTTGTGTTGTTGTTGCGTCTTCAGTTGGCGTCGTTGTTGAGGTGCCGCCGTCGTCGTGGTGTCACTCCATCTGCCCGACCTCCCCGACCTCGATGATGTTTCTCTGTGACGCAATGGCATCATCGACGTTGCCGTCACAGTATCGCCAGTGCCGTGCTGTCTCGTCGTCCTCCCTGTTCTCATTGTGTCACCGTGAATGCGACGTTGCCGCCGTGTCGCTGACTTGGACACCGTGCCATTCCCTCGTCCTCCGAGGTCATCCTCGTCGTTTCACCGTGACGCGACAACAACAATGTCGTCATCGTCTCGCGGTCTCGCTGTGGTCTCAGCCCCGTCCTGCGTCATCATGGTCATTGTCGTTGTTGCTGTTGCAACGTCGCCGTGTCGATGATGTCGTTCAAGTCGTCGCAGTCCGCGGTGTCGTCCTCGTCATTTTGCCATGACACTGCCGCAGTCTCCCCATCTCCCTGTCCTCCCCGACGTTATTGTCGTTGACACCGTCCGAGTCACCGTTTCACCGTGGCGCATCGTCTTCATCGCCGTGGCGCGGACGTCGCGCCGTCGTCGTCGTCGACCCCATCCACATCCGCGTTGCGCCGGTCACGGTTCCATGTCACGGTTGTGTTGTTGGTCGTGTCGACGTGTAGGTGTTGTGTGAGGGAGGGACTAGGGACGGTGAGGACAAAGGACGACAGGGACGATACTCACTGCCATCAGCCTCATCGCATCGTGGCCCATCATTGTCACGTCGTCACGTCGCGGGCATAGACACCATGGTTGCTGTGTCGATGATGTCGTGTGACTTGTGTCGTTGGTACACTACTACAAAGTCAGTTTAACGGTTAAAAGGAAAGAAAGAAAAGAAAGAAAGAAAAAGCTCACTACTAGTAGGTGAGCCTGAGGCGGTCTAGTACCAGGTCAACGGCCCGCGGCGAGTCGCGACGTTAACGAGCACAGTCACGGTTCTCCGCGTGCAAAGGACTTAAGTAAGTGTACATACCTAAAAAACATCGGTCAGAGAATGGTCCCCAAAGACAAGGTCAAAGAGTCTTGCACGACACGAAGTCAGGCAATTTCCCACGCCATACGCTGACGACGAAATTTTCAAGTTCCATTGCACCCACCTCTACTACGCAGCATGGTGACTCAGCGTTCAACGTTCAACGTTCAACCTCCAACCTACCCATTCAACCCTGCCTCTCACCGTTGCCGCCCACGCCAATGCCGCACCCGACGACGCACTCAAAGACATTTATTTGCATCGTTCACGGACCACTTTCAAACATTGATGAATTCATCGCGATGATCGGGACACGAACACACACAGCAAGTGGGCTAGAAAATTTGATGGCGTGAGTTCTAAGGCTTAGCAGTATCGTTCATGTCATAATGCGCTTCACTGACATAATCATTTATCCTAATAAACACTACTAGTACTGGAAGGCTACTGTGACTACGATTATGTCAGCGATGGCTGGACATCCAGCCATCGCTGACATAATCATTTATCCTAATAAACGCTACTAGTAAGTACTGGAAGCTACTGTGACTACGATTATGTCAGCGATGGCTGGACGTCCAGCCATCGCTGACATAATCATTTATCCTAATAAACGCTACTGTGACTAAGACTAGTCTAAGAACTGATGCAAATAAGTTAGCATAGTAATACCATGACATACATATATGTATCAAACAAAATCAACACAAAATGGTACAGTAACCTCGAGTGTCACGGTACTAAGTATCACGGGAAGCTACAGTAGTGTCTTGGAGCTCAAGAGGATTAACAGTACCCGATGAATTGGGTACGTTTTTCGGCTGTGCGAATGTTCGGAATCTGAGATTGGCCTCTGAGAGTCTGCACAGGATCGATAAAGGAGGTCGACAGTCACGCGAAAGTGCGGGGTCGGGAGATTCAATGATGCAAATAGTACTGATGAGTCCTCAATTACAAGGACCAGTCGAGGTCTGTACTTAGTGTTGGTCGATCAACAATTGTACGTTGAGTGTCTGAGTTTAGGTTTGACGAGCCTTGCAAGCATCGGAGACGTGTACCATGAAAAACTTAGCATCGATGCGTGGTAACCCGGCAACAACTTTTGGACATTTTGCTGAAGTAATTGTTAAACTCGACCAACACCAAATTCACCGCTATGGTCAGGCGTCTTCAGCCGCATGCTATTAGATTTCCTTTGCTCAAAAAAGTCAGGTGCCCTGACTGCGGTAAAAAATTCTATTCCGAGACCAATGTTCTTCAACACATGAACCAGCCTAATGGATCCTGTAGCATGACACAACGATTGAACGAGCAAGCTGATATTATCATGGCCATGCAACCACCGGGCGAAACCAATAGCTCATCTCGCCACGAGCAGCAGTCTCGGTCCGACGACCTGCCCATGGATATTGATGAGGCCGATGAAATTTACTTTGATGGCTCGGGGCCCGCGGACGATCACGAACTGGCTGGAGGAACAATCTCAGACTTCTTTCTAGGGGCGGGTCGTACTTTCGCAGGCGGTAAAACATTTATGGACACTTTTTGGGAGGACAAATATGGGCCCTTGAGGAAGGAAAATATATTCTACCCATTTGCCTCACGGGACGATTGGCAAATTGCATCTTGGATTACAAGGTCTGGTTTGAGCATGGCGGCTATAGATTCCTTCCTATCGCTCGAAATCGTAAGCTTCCCAGCACTGGTATCTAGTATTGATCTTCTCATCGTGCATTAGATTAAGCACCTCCCCATCTCTTTCAAGACCGCACGGCAGCTTCGGACGAGGATAGAGGCACTACCCTGTGGGCCCCGCTGGTTGTGCAAAACTGTTCCGACGGAATTACCCACCAAGAAGCCCGCTCAACTTTTCTATCGTGACCCAATTGAGTGTCTTCAGGCACTACTCAGTCACCCGCTTTTTGAACCCCACTTATCCTTTGTGCCGAGGAAAGTCTGGACTTCCGCGGCTCGAATCTGCCGCATCTACGAAGACTGGCTCTCTGGAGATTGTGCCTGGGACACACAGGTAATTCACTCCGAGTCTGTTATTAGCTAGTCTGTCGCTGACCAAAACAAAAGGCCAACTTACCTGAAGGTTCGACACTACTCGGCGTAGTCCTGTCGTCCGACAAAACTAACATCTCCGTTATGACGGGCAATCGTATGGCCCACCCTCTTTTGATCAGCCTTGCAAATATAGATCCGAAGATTCGCAGCAAGACCTCGTTGCACGCCTACCTCCTACTCGCACTCCTCCCGATCCCAAAATATTTCCACAAAACAACTCGTGTCTGCAGCTTAGTTCAGGATCGCCTGATTCACGCCTGCCTTGACCTCATATTAGCTCCACTGAAGACGGCCGCCAAGGTGGGTATCATGATGAGTGACCCTGTTGGGAGCCTGCGTTATTGCTTTACGCCCATCGCTTCGTACATTGCAGATACACCCGAAGAGAGCTTACTTTCCGCGACCAGCAGCAAGGTTTCGCCTGTCACCGTTGCGACCTCAAAGGAGTTCGGAGACCCTTTCCGTCACCCACCCCGTACTGCTACGAAGACTCTCGAAGATATTCGGACCGTTTGCGAGCAGTATGACTCCGATGACTATTTACGGTTCCTGAAAGCTATCAAAGCATTCGGGCTCAATGGTGTAATCAAGCCATTTTGGGATGGCTGGCCGCTGTGCGACCCATCTATTTTCTTTACCCCAGAGACGCTACACCATTTTCAGAAGATGTCTTGGGATCATGACACCCAATGGTGTATAAACTGCATAGGAGCTGCGGAATTCGACTTTCGGTTTGCTCTGTTGCAGACTAGCATCGGATATCGATCATTCGAGGACGGTGTCTCCAAACTGAAACAGGTCACCGGAAGAGACCATCGTTCCGTCCAGCGTTACACGGTCGGCGTTATTGCGGGCGCAGCTCACCGGGACTTTGTCGCTGCTATTAGTGCATTAATTGACTTCCGATACCTCGCTCAAGCCTCTGTGCACACGGACGACTCTCTCAAGACAGTCTCAGCAGCTCTCCGACGGTTTCATACGCACAAGGACGCGATAATGCGGGCAAAAGCTCGGATGGGCAAGAATGGGCCAATCGACAATTGGGATATTCCCAAGTTAGAACTCCTTCAAAGTGTGGTTCCGAGCATTCGCTCCTCAGGCCCCATCATGCAATGGACAGCTGACGTCACAGAGCATGCTCACGTCTCCGAGATCAAGAATCCCGCAAGATCGGGGAACAATCAAAACTATTATTCACAAATTTCGCGTCACCTCGATCGTTCTGAGAAGTGTTTTCGCTTCGACCTTGCTACATACATTGGCCACACTCTTACTGACATCCCTGATGGCGCGGACGATGAAGACGATGACGAAGAACACGAACCGGAGACAGAGCGAGTGGTCCTTGAGAGCTATGGCTCTCCTACCCGTCGCATCATTGATTACTTCGGTGTTGCCGAAGAGTTGGCGATGGGTCTTTGTTCAAACGCTCCTAAGCCATATAGAACCTTCGCGACAGCCACGACGTCCTTTCGCCTAGGTGTCAAACCCGCATTCCGTCTGTCAGTTGACGAGGCCGCGGACACCTACGGACTTCCCGATCTCAGGGTAGCGATCTCTGAATACCTCCGCCGCTCCGAAAACAACCTCCCACACACCGCACCCAGAGGACGAAATCCAGGTCACGGCGGTCCACCATTGCCGACCAATAAGCTACACATTTGGACCAAGATTCGGGTTCAACAAAAGTTATTTCATGATCGTTCTGCTTGCGATAACCCCCAGACGCTAAGGATAATTCCTCCATCTACAAAGAATCCTTACGGTCTCTATGACAACGTCATTGTCAATGCTTCAGAAGAGAGCCAGTGGCCAGACAGTGGCCTCGAAGGTACGCATCGCGCTACTGCTCCGCGTGCAACGTTGAACGTATCTGATATATTACTTAGGTCATGATGTCGTACAGCTTCGCCTCGTGTTTCGATTGATCGATCAGAATTCTTTTGCAGCATATGTACAATGTTTCAACCGGATTCCTCATTCCTCTTCCCCGGACGGTCTGGACCCCGCAACGCGCATGCATCTTCTGAAACGTACCCGTTCAAACGGCGAACGCGTCGGGTATGTTGTTCCCCTTAAATCCATCAAGTCGCCGGTTCACTTGATCCCACGCTTTGGAAAAGAGGCCGATTCTCGCCTTACAAAGGCCAATAGCTACGAGGCCTCTGAGCAATTCTGGTTGAATAAGTATTGGAGTAAAGAGTGCTTTTTTGCACTCAACGTCCCATTAGTAGATTAATCATATTACGTTTACGTTTAACCGGGCGCATCATTTTTACTAGAGTAGACTAGGTCGCTCAAGTATTATTGGTTCGAGATACAATCGATGTTATCTACTTATCAGAACCCAGATTTGGACGATCATCGAACTGATTGGACTCGGAGTCGAAGTGGCCCACGGGGTGACGGCGTGCAGTTGTGTGAACGTGTAATTGAACTTCAAGTTCTACCACCGTGTTCTACAGACATCAAATGTCCAACCTCAACCAAGTGCCTACTAGTAGAACTGCACAGGTACAAGCGGCAGGCCTTTGGCAGCGCTACACACCTTGCTGACTCAGCTTGTTTCAGGGTCAACATGTCACCCCATTGGCTCCACGAGTAGGTATTTTTCCAGCTCGCTCCACGTGTTAGTAGCTGACGATCACAGATACAAAGTGTCGCACCACTCTGTAGGCGACCGCAAGACTGGAATCGGCCTCATATGGATGGCCTCGTCGAGAGCGACACTCAGGATGTCCATTGGGAACTCGACGAGGCGAGTAGTATTGTGTTCCTGGAGGCGTTATTCCCAGACCACCACCTCCTTCACCGAAGTGTCATGGATGGCTCATCAACCACTCCCAATGTGACTATACAAGATCTTATCGCTTCTCTGCAAAATGGCCCGGGAAAGCTGTATGGTTCGGTCGAAGGTCGAAAGGCGAAGGGTTGGCTACCGCTATTGCTACCCTCCAAGTCAACCAAGAAGACTACGTCCAAGTCATCTCACTCTTCACAAGAAGAAACGCTCGCCGTCTTTCTCAACGATGTCCTCGAGGAAGCTGAGAACATTGTCGGGAGTTTCAACGAGCCCCGGTAAGCCAATAAGCACTCTGCGTCGTGGCGGTGGACTTACACGAGTACTATCGCAGTCGTTGGAGCGCATTCAATTCCACCGTACCCCTCAAAGGCGCCGACGCGCAAAGAAAACCGGATCTGTTGCTGCCAATCGCAGGCTCTCCTAGTGGCGCCGACGCAGATTGGAGGGACGTTGTCGCTTTTGGTGAAGTGAAATCAAGAAAGACTACCAAAACGGAGAAGACTTCTTACACCGAATCTGCGGGCAAAGCTGCGCTCCTGCTCTATGCACAAGATGGACGCCACTCTACGCCCTGCATACGCATACTAGGGTCTCATATCTTCTTCACCATATTTGATCGCGGGGGGTCAATATCGACGGCCGGGTTCGATATTCATGCTCATCCCGGGACCTTCCTACGCATACTCCTCGGTATCTCTACGTGCTCCAGAGCTCGCCTTGGATTTGATGCCACCGTGCGGGTCGATTCTTCGGTGCATGCTGGCGAGCAAACAAGACGCAAACGCATCTGCATAACTCTAGGAGAAGCGAAGACGTACATAGTCCTCGATCACGTCATATTTATCACTGACGGCCTTCATGGACGTGGAACGACCGTATGGCAAGCGTGGATAGACTCGGATGTGTGCGTTGATCGAGAGGATCGGAAGGGTATTGGGCGCAAAAGAGCGAGGGAAACGACGAAAAAGAAAGTGGCCGTGAAGGATTCCTGGATAGATCCTTTACGGACATACAGCGAGGGGATGATCCTAGACATGTTGCACAAGGCGAAGGTCAAAGGTGTTCCCAAGCTTGTCTCCGAAGAACAGATCAAGGCTCATCACCCCTCCCCGAACGTCTCTACCGCTATCAACAACTCCACCCATCATCTACGTACTTTGGCACTGAAGCCAGGAGCTTCGGTCAACAAAATCCCCTATTATCTCCGAGTCCATTCCCGACTCGTTACGGAGCCGGTAGGCTCCCTCATAACGACTTTTTCATGCCTGGGAGAACTACTCGTGGTATTTATTGACTACGTGACTAGTATGTCGTGATCAAGCTTCGCAATGGAATCCGCTGACATGTCGTGAACAGTACACCGAGACGCTCTCGAAGATGCTTCCGTGCTTCACCGCGATATTAGTTTACTTAACTTGCTGCTTGTCTTATGTATTGATGGAGGACGCCCACTCGAAGTAGCACGACGCTTACCCCCGGAATTTGGTAGCAAGCTACCATGGTACAGGAGGGGTCTACTTGGTGACTGGGGGTATGCTGTGCCTGTGGTCTCTCAACAGCTCGAACTTCGTCCGGAAACACCGGATATGCAATCGCCAATCATCCAGACGACTTCGCGCGTCACCCCTCGTTCCGAACCAGAAGCCTCTGGAGATATAGTTCCTGTCCGGGAGCAGGACCGAACTGTCGGTGTTCTTACCAAGGACTTGACCGATAAGCATGATATCAAACTGGTAATGGGGACAGAGAAGCCTGAACTCAATCGCACGTGTCATGACAATAATCCGCTTCATCGGACGGTGGGTTATTTTATTGTTACAGTGACTGCAGTACGTTGATTATAATTGTAGGGTACTTGGTCGTGGATGGCAGCCGAATTGATTGTAGCAGGACCCGGACAGCCTGTAGAGCACACGCCAGCCCACGACCTCGAATCCTTTTTCTATGTTCTTCTTGGAATATGTGTATTCTTCGACTCCCCGCACAACCCCAAATCCGACAAAGAGCTCGAACTCTGCTTCGACAAGTACTTCAATACCTACTGTCCCAGCTTACTCAAAACAATTACGATTCAATCAACACTTGGCTGGCGTTTCGAGATCTGTCAACATGTTTCCCCGTACTTCAAGCCCCTTCTCCCCCTTCTCGAGTCCCTTCGCCGGATCATCATCCTTCCGATGAATGCTAGTACCGATACTACCTGTGCTCCTGGCATTTCATTCATTCATCCTCATCCAGTCACGCACGCGCAGGTACTACAGGAACTGGAAAATGCCCTCGTTGGATTGAAGCCGCAGGATTGGGAACCCCACCTCGATCCCAAGGAACATCAACTCGTCAATCCATTCGTTGAGCACGTGCTTCGTCCGTTAGATTCAAGGCTAGTTGCATCAGAGGAGCCTGTAGCTGCCAGTGCGCATGCTAGTGGTTCAACGACCACGTACGACCACACAGGAAACTTGGTCGACTCAACGCTCACAGATGAACCCACGAGCACAGACACTGATGTGTCGGACGTCGTCATGGAGGGTGGACACCAAATTCGACCGCGCATCCGTCGTCCAGAGCATGTTCGGGCACCCTCTGGCCCAGGTTTTGATCACCGGCCACACTGCTATGGTAACAAGAACCACGATGACGCATCGTTCACCGATGCTTCACCCACCAAACGTCTTCGCTCAAAGTCTAGAAATGCAGACATCAAGACCAGGAATGTTGAGCTACTGCGCCGTCCACGGGTCAAGTTACGTAGTCAGACCGCCCCCGCCTTGACCCTGGCATCGAGCCACAGGCATCTTGAGGCATTCACGAAGCCGCTCCCAGTCCCCGGGCTGTCCACAGCTGGTTCAAATTTTCTCTCCCTCCCTGGTGCCAGGCATTACATCCATGCTAAAACGGCTCCCAATTCCATTCCTCCACAGCTTGATGGACCATCGCATGTGTCGGACTCGTCCGTCTCAGAGTCGGACTCGGATGACCTGGCACTGAGTAGTTTGTCCTCTGTTCCCTCGTCAGACTAATTCTACATACATGACCTCTAATTTATACCGTGCTTCAGTACTCTGTCATTCGTACATGTACGCGTAGCCCTATGTTGTTCAAGTCGTGGTTGTTTGTAGCATGTAAGAGTCGGCAAATTGTATTACTCAATTGTACGGAACTTTGCGCCATTACTATTTAATGACCTGTCGGTGAGCGAACTTGAATGTTGCTCGCCTTGACCTTTAAACGCAAGTTGTTCATCACTCATTTTGTTAATTTCATTCTGATCCACCACTGAATCTCAATGGCGAATCAAAACACGAAACGCAAGACAACTATGGCAAAAGCCTCTGAGTCGCAACAACCTTCAAAGAGGACCAGGAATTCTGACATCAACGTTAACGACACTGGTTTGCTTCGAAGTTTTCTTTCTTTGATGTTCACACTCTGACATTACTCATACATTGTTATATTACAGTGCCCGGCGCCGCATCGGTCGACACATCTGATGCATCCTTAAGACGTTCCTCCAGAACTAGTAGGGGCAGTGGTGGGCAACTGGACCAGCGGAGACGCTTGGAAGCGATCCAGACGGCGAGGCCAACGGCGCGTATTTCCCCAATGGATGCTGTATTACAAGGCGAGACGGTCAATCCCATGGCACCAGGAGCCACCCAAGCTGTCAACCCTAGGGCAAAGCCGACTGCTAACCAACCTGAGCCTTTTGAAAACAGAGGCAACAACTCCATGCGACAGGCACCAGCAAGGCCGCAACTCGTGCCCGCTCAAGCAGGCTCCAAGTTTGGCTTTCGTTTGCCTAATGAAGCTACAGCGGTCCACCCTTCCCATGCTACGCCATCGTCTCGCAGTCTGGGTACCGCTCTGTCATCGTTCAGCAACTCCACAGCCGATATGTCGCGTAGAATCCCTCCCGCCCCTCCGTCGCGAAGTAACTCTACAGCTCCGACATCACGCTGTGGCTCTGCAGCTCCGACTTCGCGCTACCATTCTACCGCCCCGACATCTCGCAGCACTTCTGCAACTTCTCAAGTCCCCAAGGCATCTGAATTGCGCATGCAGTCATTGGGCATCAATCGAAGATCCAGCGTAGTTGTTCCCGCTCGTCCACTCTCCCAGGCTGCTGATATTCCATCCCGACCTCGACCTCGACCTCGTCAAGTCTCAGCATATCATTCTTCTATGCAATCTCGAGCTCCACCTCCCACAACTCCTTTCCAAAGCGACTTGGGACCCGCCGATGAATTCCACCTAGCCGACATCGTCACAGACAAGGACGGCTCTCCGGAACCTCGTCCTGCCGGAGGTCGCCGTCCAAGGCAAACAGAGTCGTACTTCGATGATGGCGACCAGCTTTATGACAACGGTGACCGACCGGACGATCAATACTCACAGCCTCGGCAATGGCAGCCACAGGTTGGCGTTGACATCGATATTGATGAAATTTCTCCAGGCGAAGAGGATGATCTTGCCGAGCGTTTCCTTCGCGACGGTAAGATAGATAAAATGACGGTGAAAGTTGCTAATTAATGTGTGCCCATAGATCCCGTTGATTCAAACGATCAGGATGAGGTCGTTAGTATGGCTGAACACAACCTTCGCCACGGTACCGTGACGTTACAATTACAGCGAGGAGCAGCTCCTAATCATCTTTTCTTACAGATACGCAAGCCCTCGCTCGCACTGGTTCAAGTCATGAAGATGAGGATGTTGTAGTTGAACACCAACGCCGGAATCGTGGCCCACGTCTTCCGACTACGGTTGAACTCGACACAATTCGTGACGGCCGGCGCCGTGTTGCTACTACGGATGCAGTGCCTCCTTCCTTGGGCTTCGAAGACAATCTGGATCAGGATGAATCAGGATTAAGTCTGCCACCTTCGCAACCTCCAGTGTCGACGCAAGCGTCTAGACGACAAGGACGAGGGCGCAGCCACGGCGGCCAAGGAGATGATCCGTCGCAATTACAGTATTATCCTCCTACGGTGCGTGACATCCTGGAGCGTGCCAAGGCAATATCGCGTTGCGACGCCGCATCGTTAAATGCGTATCCTTCTCGCTCTTGGTTTGCTACGAAAGCACCAGAGTACGTCAATGAAGCAATTATGGAGCGTGTCAAGAAGACGCTTCCAGTCCCTACTACAGGTATGAGTAACCGCACAATGACGTCCTTCACTCATTGTCGTGTTTAGGTTGGTGGCCCGATAATAGTGAGCCGATCACGAAAATGGTACGTACTCCTGACTCGGGACTCGGATCACGCCGTGCATGTTAATGTTGTAACCAGCTCTGGGAGGACCTTACAAATTGGCGATCTGCAATAAAAAAGAGGGCACGAGTGTTCGTTGCTGAACGCTATGAATGGGACCCGGAGAAACGACAACAAATCAATGCCGAAATCGCCGTGGAACTTTTAGCAGACGGAGGCACTTTTCACAGGCACGGGGTTGACGCCGAGGTAAGTGTAATCATTATATCCATCGTGCCTGCTCATGATCCACGTAGGGCCATACAAACAATCTTGCTCACCCTGCGTTGGAAGGCCTCATCCTTGACTTTTTCTACACTGGGTCTAACTCCGTCGGTGCATTGTTCACGGAAGTATTCGAGCGCGAAGTCCCGCGTGTAGCTGTTGCACTTGCAGTTACTGCGGTACGTCCGATTTTTCCGCTGTATACTTCACTTATGATTTGTTTCATAGCTGAAATCCGCTCTCGACGAGATCGCTCATGCCGAGTCGACCTTCAAGGTGCAGAAGTACCAAGATTTTTATCTATCAGTACTCGATTGCATGTCGAAGTGTGACACGCACGCCGTTCACAAGGAGAAAACAAGGTCGTTGAGGGTCGAATGGGCACGGATTGGAAGGTGCGTAATCAAATCTTTGGCTGCGAGCTGTTTATCTGACTTTTCAACATAGCAATGCTCACGCGTCCGTTTCGTCCACAGCTCAGAATTCTTTTCAAGTTGTGCTTGATTGAGCCTACTAAGTATCTTTGTATATGTCGTGTAACGTCCGCCGTGCGCTAGTATTTACACCCCGTGATGAATTTTGTACCTGACATTTATCCTTTTCGGTCTTACGTTGATTCGGATACAATAAGAATATCATATGATTATGCTTATGAAAGTGGATGATCTGGGGCAGCCGGGTAGCCGGGGTAGCTGGGACAGCTATGTCGTTTTGGGTTTTTCCTTCCAGCACCCCAGTTTTAGTCACCTGTCCAGTACTAGACAGGTCTGTTCCAGAAATAAACTCAATGTCCATCAATAGCCAGTTAAGGACCTTGATGGGTGGGCTGTGGTACTGTCCAGCTCTGTCCAGGCTGGACAGTGTAAGGCTGGTTTGCTGATGAAGTAAAGATCGGCGATAGAAAGTAGAGATCGTAAAGGCAGTGTGTGGGGTGTAATGCAGATGCCTGAGTCACCAAGTTCGCGGTCGATTGCAGCCCAATTAGCACGACACAAGTCCTCCGGCTGGAAGTTTGCATCCATTATAATTTCTATCAGACTTTGAAAATTTTTCTTCGACTTTTGAATGCCATCGTTCCAATACCAATCGCCTACGCGCCATGAACTTTCATTCGGATAGGGATGGAATAGATTTCC
>JBBPNU010000360.1:0-18502 GCA_038091055.1 Leccinum angustisporum
ACCTATTTAAAATGGGAAGAGAGCAATCCACTTGAATTCGAGGAGAAAGATAAAGCAACGCTGATTTCCCGCATCCAAGGCGTCTATCGCAAAGCAGTCATCCGTATGCGATACTACAGCGAGATATAGTAACGTCTTGTTCTGGATCTCCTTCGCGTATTGCTTAAGCAATCGATGTATATGGCATTCGTATGGACTGCTAGTATTGGTAAGCAGGAGGAGGCGTTGAACATCCTCAAAGCTGGCATGGAAGCCAACCCTACGAGTTTCCTCCTGCATTTTGCATATGCCGAGGCGCAAGAAGGCCGCAAGGAGTACGGTGAAGTGACTGCGGCATTTGACAAGCTTCATGGCAGTCTACGTGTCGAGCTTGAAGAGCTTGAGAGTCGAGTGAATTCGAACAATTCGTCGTTCTCGTCTGATGCGTCTGGTCGTACTGCGCCTGTGGGAGCTCCGAACATTTCCGCCACATCGGTGGCAGGGCTCACGGAGGCAGGAATGATATCGAACAATTCGTCTTTCGTCACCCAGGCTTCCGATGAGAAACCACCGAAATCAAAAGAGCTGCAAGAGCGTCGAACAGAGTATGGACTTGTTTGGATCATGTACATTCGGTATGCTCGTCGTGCGCATGACCTCAAGACATTCCGGGCAGTATTTGCCAAGGCACGCAAGGATCGCTGGACATCTTGGGAGGTCTATGAAGCCGCAGGTACGTTCGTACGAAAATGTAATGAACATTGAAGGTTGATAAGTACTGCTAGCGCTAATGGAGTACCATTGCAACAAAGATGGCGGAATGGGAGTTGCATCTCGCATCTTCGAGAAAGGTCTGGAAAGCTTTGGCGACGAGGTTGAGTTTGTGTTGAGATATCTCGCTTTCCTGATATCCGTCAACGACGATAACAGTACGTGGTTGTGCTTTTATGGTTCACGATCAGCGTGGCTGAACTTTCCTCCAGATGCTCGAGCACTGTTTGAACGAGTTATCCCGACATTTTCCGCTGAGCGAGCTCGGCCACTTTGGGAAAGGTGGGCACGTTATGAATATCAATTTGGCGATCTCGAGGCTGCACAGTAGCTCGAGAAACGTATAGCTGAAGTGTATCCAACGGGTGTGTTCCATTCTGCGTCTTTACCAATTTTTCGGTTGACGAGCCGTGTCATAGATCCCCCGATCAAACGCTTTGCACACAGATGCTATTGCTGCGAGGGACCTCGGATTCGCTGTGGCGGCTCGCCAACGGTTCGGTCGGACCATCGTCCTCCATTTCGTCTCTTGAGAAGCGGACCGATTCCCTGCTGTCAATTACGTCTACTGCACACATGACTACAACCCAGCTACCTACGAAGAGGCAGCCCTCGCCTGAGCTAAAGCGGCGGGAAGAGTCAATCAAGCCTGAATTTGCCCCGCCCGCCAGACGGGCAAGGCGTATGTCCCCTCCTCGCGATAGAGATCGTGACAGGTTCGCTGATGGGCCTAGGAGACGTTATGGTAGTCCAGCGCAGTGGGAAAAAGATCGAGACAGGGAATCTCATCCGATGAAGAGAGACAGAGAAGATGACAAATCCACTACGTTACCTGCTGTGCCGTCGTGGTTCGTCGGACATTTACCAAATCCAGCATCTCTCGATGGTCAGTCACCCTGCTCGAGTCATTCGGCTATTGCAAAAAGGAAAACTGACTCATGCCGGGTATTTCTGTTTTGTCTTTTCATTTTTGCAGGACCTATATTCAGGACGGACGATCTAATGATGCTGTTCCGAAATGCTGTCATCCCGAGCGCTACACGGCGGCCGAGCCCTCCGCCGCCGCCTCCGCCAGCCCCACCCCATTCGTGGTCTTTTACTTCATTTGACATGTACCCAGGCTGAGCTGACTTGCTATTACATAGGTGGGCGTCCGCCGCCAGATTACGGTCCATACCAAGGACCCGGAGGAACTCGAGGTCGACGGTACTAGCCCCCCCGCTTTGATCTTTGACGACGACTTCATTCATTCTTGTTCATGATTTATTATCTGCTATGCTTCCCCCGCCTGTGCATTTCCGTGAGACTCCGAGGTTTTCCCGGATTACACGGTATCAAAGCCCCGGAGATTAGCGAATAAGTTGAGACTCTGTTCCGAGCTCGAATGTTCACGCAGAGCTGGTATTGTACGGGACAACATTGTACATGCAAGTTTAGTAGTTGATATCTGTTCGTACTTGGACTATCTTAAGGATGAAGGGGTTATGTCCTCACCCGACTACAGATTTAATACCGATACTAGGCTAGCGTCCTTATCTGAGAGACGTGCACGCAAATTGCACGATGATAAAGACTTGCAATCGGCAATATCACTAAAAAGTAGTTCGGATCAGGGGAGAAGCCCCGAACCATAGTTTGGTGACCCCTCAGCACTTCCTCTTTTGGACGGGCTGGTCACCAGACTACCACATCACGTGCAGCACGTGGTAGTTATCTGTTGCGGGAGCTTTCAAGTTGACACCGGCACTGACAGAAACTCCCAAGGACTCAGCTCGGTAACTGCAGCAGTGCTCCTGGCACAAGACCTCCCATCGCCATCCTTCAGATCCGGCTCTATTGTCTTTTAACCCGCCGAATGCAGTCAGCGGACACAAAAACATCGATGGAACCGGGCAAAATGCACAATATATCTCGCATCGTCACGCTCCTCGGTTCCATCCTCGTAGCGCTATTAGTCACGAGCGCAGTTCAGTTTCGCGGAACGGCACACTGAGACGTTCTCTTTAGACGAGTGAATACATCTCCGGCAAGTCGAGAAGCAGTCACCAGGGCATACGAGTTTGTGCTCAATCGCATTGGTCAAGACAAGGTATGGAGCGATTACATCCAATTCCTCAGAGTAGGAGAGGTTCTCAAGGTGAATGATGCGTCTTCGGAAGGGACAAAAATTGTGATGAAAATGATCTTCAAATGGCCGGGTCATGCGATTCCACAAGTATTTAATGGTGAATTCGAGAGGTCATCGGATCATATCATTGGTATGTAATCATATCGCTCGAATATCTCGTATCTCAGCACGGCGAATATAGTCGAAAACGAGAACTCTTTCCAGTATTTTCCCAGCACATAACCGCAAACCTCAGGTGAATAGCAATCCGCCTTTACGTCTCTTTATTCACCATGTATTCCTGTGCATAGTCGACCTCCGGAATCATGGTGGAGTTGCTTTCCTATGATGACGAGGCAGGCTATTTGAAAGAATTATCCAAACTTCGACCTCGGAGGGTTGCTGGGGAGATTCCTCCAGAGTCCTACAGACGATGCGTTGATCACCATCATCGTTATCGACTAGCACGATGGCAAGGGTGGTATCTACGGACAACATTTTTGCGCACGGAGCAACTCGATTGCGAGGAGCTGTAGAACTGCCTGCGGGATTGACATGTTCCACAGAGGCTCGTAAATCTTTCACCCTCCATTGATCATCGTAATGATCAACAAACATCCATTATGCCAGTGTGAAGTGGAGAGAGAGATGAAATAGATGATGAAGTGATCGTAGAAATGAGTCGGGTTTCCATGTGTTGCCGGTGGAGAGAGAGGAGATGAGGAAAGGATTAACTGAAAGAGTTGGAGGCCATGCTGATGCGGCGTTTGGGTCTCGTTGTGCTGTATCCGCATCTCTGACTCGGAAGGCAATGTCTGCCCGTCTGCATCCAGCATGGTCGTGCAGAATTGCAACTGTGACAGTGTTGGTCTAACTTGTTGCTTCCAGTGATGTATGACAGGCATGACCACTGTGTGCCCTGCATCTGGCGCTTGCATACTGCCTGCACTTGCTGTGGGTGGTGGCAGTTCCTGAATCCATTGAGGTGGCATAACTCATGTATGAGTAATCAGCACTACTCGTGGCCTCGGTGCAACTCTATGACAAGGGTAGATAATAAATGATCAAGAAGAACAGAATGGAAGAGAAATTTATTGAAAGTCATCATGGTCATGATTGTTGTCTAGTAAAACCTTGTCATGCATGATATTGTGCTATTTCTGTTGCTGGCTCTTGTCATTTTATGATCATCATGGTGTCAGACTGAGATTCCAATGATGATTGAAGGTCAACTGACATAATTTTTTACCATGAGATATAGGTAGTTGTCTACTCATCAGCATCATGATAAAAGAAAGATAGTTTTATATATGCATTTATCTAGTTTCACCAGGCTGATAACTAGTTGACATATTTAACTGGATATATCAACACTTTACCATTATATTATTACACATATTTGTTCTGATCAATAGATTGACCTTAAGAAGGTAAATTGCAACTTGATGGTCATATTTTGCCATGGCCTTCCAGTTTGATCTTAGGATTGTCATCCAGATATCCTCTAGGCATTCCATTGTCACAACAGGCTCTTGATGATGTGTGAATGATAATTATTGATCAAGGTCTGACCTAATATTATCACATATATTTGTTCTGATCAATAGGTTGACATTGAGAAGGTCAATTGAAATTCATGATCAATCTTTGCCATGTCCTTCCAGGCTGATTTTAAGATTGTCACCCAGATATACTCCAGGCATTACAATGTCACCACAAGCCCTTGGTGATGTTTGGATTATAATTGTTGAGCAGGGTCTGACCTAATATTATCACACATATTTGTTCTGACCAATAGGTTGCCATTGAGAAGGTCAATTGAAATTCATGATCAATCTTTGCCATGTCCTTCCAGGCTGATTTTAAGATTGTCATCCAGATATCTTTCAGGCATTACAATGTCACCCCAAGCCCTTGGTGATGTTTGGATTATAATTGTTGAGCAGGGTCTGACCTAATATTATCACATATATTTGTTCTGACCAATAGGTTGCCATTGAGAAGGTCAATTGAAATTCACGATCAATCTTTGCCATGTCCTTCCAGGCTGATTTTAAGATTGTCACCCAGATATACTCCAGGCATTCTATTGTCACTACAGGCTCTTAATGATGTTTGGATTATAATTATTGATCAGGGTCTGACCTAATATTATCATACATATTTGTTTTGATCAACAGATTAACGTTAAGAAGGTATATTGCACCTTGATGATCAATATCTACAATGTCCCCCATGGCTGATCTGGATACCATCATCAAGGTATACTCAGGCATCTCATTGTCACTCTATTTTCAGAATGAAGATGAACTTATAATTGCTGATCAACTATTGTCTTATTTTATCCTGCTGGGATTCCATTGCAATTTGTATCTGGAAATATCATCATCTCCCCAATTTCCTGATGGTTAGCATGTTCTGATGCTACTCGTCGTTCGGTTTCAAGCTTCCTCGTCTGAGAAAGGTCGCTTGCATACGTTTGCGAGGGTCTATGAGCTGCTCCTGATGGCTGGAATTGATAATCTGAGGGCACGCTCGCTACAAACCGTGAGAATGTTGACGAAGCTTCAGCCCTGTATACTGGTTCAATAGATATTAAAGCTGACAAACGAAATCCTACTCTGCAGCACGAAGTTCTTGAAGCAACTCAACATATGTGATGGCGTGAACGTCCGACTCGTCCTCCCTTCCGACCGTGCCAAAATACGCGACTTCTTCCTCCCGCCATCGTTCAAGATCGCTGTCCTGGATATTGAGCGAATGTTTTGCCTCCTCGAACGCTAGCCTCTCAACAGTCGTTATCTTGAGTGCCTGGCGATAGTTGTTGTAGAGCATCGTGCCAAGGTTAGCATACTTCTCGTCATCCCACTGCTTGAAAAAGAGGTCCAGGAACGTATGCCGCCGGTAACGGCTAGCATACCGAATTACGGAGGCAAGGGCGTTCGAGGCACTGAATATGCGCTCGGTGGTACCAAAGTCCTCTAGTCCAGCGCCTTGAATTCCAAGTGGATGATTCTTTGTCTGACAAAGATAATTGTGCGCATAACCATGGAATGCGTCGACACACATGCGGGATTGAAGTGCTGCAAACTGAGGACCAAGGGAACTTGAGGCGATTGTTGACTGAAAGCCACAGCCGATATCATAAGCGCCAATCGTTTGATCACCGATAACATCGAGAACCTTGGCAATGATGGCCAAGGGGTACTTCGCACTGTGAAAATACGGTCAGCAATGACACATAATTTAATATGTGACTCACAGTTCTCCACTCTGTATCATGTCTGTGTACCATAAGATGAAGCCGTGGCGACAGGCAGAAACAAAGATCCCGGTCTCATCAAAAATCCCCCACATTCTCTTCTTCTCGTCTGATGCAGCTGCTTTCCAATTCTTGCTGCAGTCAGAAGCAATAGTACCAGCAACAGACCGCTTCACCGCTAGGTCCTCATCCGAGTCCTCGTCACCAGGATCGGGCTCCGTAGCTTTCGTCATGGGCAGTGGCTGTACATTACCGGGAGGCGCACAGCGGGACTTGACTTCATGCGCGAAGGTGTCGATGAAAGTTCTGGGTAATAGGTAGTCACTCTCGTATACGCGTGTGTCACCAACTTCTCGTTTGTTGGCAATACGCTTGGCAGAATTTCCACCGTCCATCACATACATTCGCTTGAACTTTAGCGGGGGCTCGTCATCCAGGGTAAATGTACATGCAGGGCATGCGTTCAACACGCGCCAGTTGGCGCCATCACGACCCAGTGCCGCACGAACCTGTTTCTCGACCTCTTGACAAATAGATAGGTAAATGTCAAAGGTATCCGCGAGTGTTGTGCGATGAGAACGACTGTAGGGTATCTTGTAGGAGTCGCAGACGACCTTGGTGAATGCTTCGACGCTCAGTGACGGCTTTCGAAGGCGTAGCAGTCGGTAGTGTTCGAGCGTGCGGAGAGATACGGCAATAGAGGGGTTGATGGGGGTGTTACCAAGGAAACCTGCACGCACTAGTGCAGTGGATGGAGAAGCGATGTCCGCTGATCGTGGAACGACAGTGGAGAGGGAGAGCGTGAAGATGTCGATAGTGGGAATCGTGAATGAAAGGTCGTCGGGGGGAAGCGATTCAGGATCATTTGTTTGCTCACAAGACCGCCCGGACTTCCACTCGAGGAACGAGTCAACAAGCGAGGGGAGGATGGCGGTCCAGTTGGAATGGGCTGTTTGTCTGCGGAGGCGCCACGTGCGAGCGTCCTCATACGTTCGACCGCGTCCACTTGAAAACAATTTAGATCTGAAAGTGTAGATAACAGAAAACTTACGGGGTATCCATGAAGTCTCGAATAGCGTGCACCACAACATCTTCGTTGCTAATCTCTTCCGGCAATTCAAAGGTTTGTTCAATGTCCTCGGGATTCGTCTCGGAGAAGTCAAAAGGCGGGGGTGATTCGGAACGAAGGTCGCTCAGAGCCTTGACAGTCTCCTTTGCAAGGCCTACGTTTCAGAATGCCAGTGTGATCCGAGTCGAGGAAAAGAATAGTAAGAAGGGCTTACCTGCAACGTCCAGAAAATATCTGGCTTGAGCGGCAGACTCAACAGCCTGAGTGTGGGGGACCGTGATGGTTTGGTGCTGTACTGTGTTCTTCTTCCCACATGTCTCAATCACCTTCAATGTCCGTGAAAGACCACGAGGCATGGTGGTGGCGGGAGAGAGCGGCGGAGCGGCGCACCTTTGGCGGACTTTCCCAGGCCATCTTTGTTGACGCGTAGTACGGAGAGACTGTCGGACAATGCCGAGGACAGCGGGAGGTTCCATATGCGGACGAGGCGGGGAGTGGCGGTGAAGTGCGTGAGTCGGAGCGATCAGCCGAGCGGGAATCTGCGGGATGTCTATATTTGGGGAGTGGCAGTGAAGCACGTGAGTCGCCGAGCGGGCAGGAAATGTGGAGGTAGGGGACTCCCATAAAGGGTATATGCTAGATGCGGAATCAAGGATTTATTGAGCTAATTACTGGCAGTGGAGGGATTGTGTAATAAAGAAGCTAACAGGTTTGTCGTGCTCGGCTATTATGACAAGCTTATTAGATAATGATTATGTGAGGGTGAGGTGGGGATGGTGGACGAGAGCGCGATCGCGTTGTTGTGGTGTATTTATACAAGTGTGTGTCATGTCAGTTCTTCGATAATTTACAATGTGCCGCGGCACGAGGAATTACATACAGTAAGTAGCCCACTGCGCATCTTTAATCTTTTTTTTTTCCACCCCCCACTCTCCTTTTCACCACTGTCCTTTATGCTTGCCCTCCTTGCCCTCCTCCCCCTCATCGCCTCGCTGATACCCATCGCATCTGCTGCTCAGGGCGCAACTTGGTATGTACCTATCCTATCATTATTACAGCATTTTTGGTTTACGGATGAGGCAGTAACAATACCAACCCTTGTTCGTCGGATTACCCCTGCTGCAGTAAGCCCCTTTGACATCATCATTATCTTCTCTCATCACCGCTCGTTAGGTGAATATGGCTTCTGTGGAGATGGCTACGTCAGTCTGACCCGCATCGCGCTCACTCCCTGCTGATCCACCGTAGTATTGCCTAGGAGGGTGTAACCCCCTTAGTTCTTATTCCCTCTCCTCTTGCTCCCCCAGTCCGGTATGCCAGAGCGCCAACGTAAGAGAACAACTCCCAACACGCCAAGCCTGATAATCACCCTATTTTTCCAGTATTCTCTCTCCGATACCTCGCACATCCTTTCCAACTACACCTACTTCAATGGTAATTCCAGCGAGTATGGTACGTCCAACCTAGATTTACGGAAGGCACATTCACACAACAGTCATCCAGACTGGGTACTACAGCAAGGTTCTATCCTTAATACGACGTCTGATGGAGAGGCCGCGGTTGTTCTCACACTGACAGAAAAGGGTGGTGGTAGTCTCCTCTCCTCCACCCGTTACGTTCATTATGGCAAGATTACTGCTCGAAGTGCATCCACTTTGCCTCTCCCCCATCTCTTCTAACTGGTTTTCTACATTCTAGTGAAGACTGGTCGCTGGGCAGGCGTTGTTTCCGCATTCATCACCATGAGCAGCATCAAAGATGAAATTGACTGGGAGTTCCCGGGTAACCAAACCACGCAAGGTCAAAGCAATTATTTCTGGCAAGGTGTCATTCGTAAGCTTACTCAATATCCCTTCATTTCGCTTCACAAACGAGCTCTGTAGCTCCCGTTAGCAACGGAGCCACCGACACCGGCCTTTCAGACACATACGCTAATTGGCATGATTACACCGTGCGTCCCCACCAATGTGCGAAATTGCCATATCCAACATCTCCGCCATTAGATCGATTGGCAGTCTGATTCTCTGACTTTCCTGATTGACGGCAACGTCACACGGACCATATTGGCTGCTGACTGTGTTAACAACGTTACCGGTGTGACGGATTTCCCCAACACTCCTAGCCGCATCCAGCTCAGGTACTTGCACGATGAAACTTGCTTTCGCTGAAAACTAAGGATCTCTCACACAGCCTCTGGCCTGCTGGCGTTGCCTCTGAACCCACAGGCACTATTCAATGGGGCGGAGGTATGATTGACTGGTCGGACCCCGATTATGTGTCGGCCGGTACGTTACTCCGCTTGTTTTGTTACCCATACTCACGGGGCATCAGGCCATTTCTATGCCCTCTACCAGTCCGTCTCTGTAGAATGCAACGACACCGTCACTCCCGGTCCTGGTATTACCTCATACGTCTACGGTTCTAACTCGTCATTGGACACACCCTCCATCGCCTTCTCCAACGCATCAACCATCAACGGCGCGACCTCACTCTCTGGTATCCATAGCATGCATGGTGTTCTCGTTGGCAGCATCCTCGCTATCACGTTGTTTGCTCAGCTTTTCTAATGTACTGACGTCCCGGATGCATCTACGTTTGGGGGGCACGCGTTGCTTCGACGAGACGATCCAGTCGCTCTCGTCGCTTTCTTCCCACTGGCTTTAGTTGGCAACACTACAATCTGACGATTATAGTTCTCTTGATGGTCCACAGAGCGGTTCTTTTCTGTATCTTTGTTTTTTTTTCTGTCCCATGCACCAACGAGTTTTCCTCTGTTTCTATCTCGATTATTGATGCTGGGTGAAACCCCTTCCAGGCGTCCCACTTCAAAGATAGCTATACCTCACACTTTGAATAATGACTGTAAATTGCTCGAGTTGCGGAGAAACCTCATTGATCCCCAGCAAGGCTTGCTTGACGATCGAGCGGTGTCGATGATGATCTCAGAACGAACTTAGTTGACTACGTAACTCTCCGACAGGACTATACAACAAGTAGTATACAATTAAGCGCGCAATTATACAAATGCAAAGTCCCAAGTTATACAAAAGAATATACATAATCCCATATTATCACACCGAAAGGTAATGTAGCGGACGACGGGATCGGGCTTGAGGTTATGGCGCGGCGAGCGAGGCAGGAACGGGGGGTCGAAACTTGTTACGGCGAGCATGAGAGTATCTTGAGTCGTAAGCCTGAGGGACGTGCGGGATTTCGATATCGCAGTTGCGTAGCTCTAAGCAAAGGAGGTAAAGGTGTTGGCGTGGCCGAGAGACGAGTGATAAATGCGCGAGGGCCTGAGCGGACGACCATCACAGCTCCAGCTAACATGATCATCGAGGAAAATATACTTGACAATTGCACAAAATGGTACTTACGTCGAACTCGTTGCAGAGCTGGACCTAGAGACGGCATCCGTGACATAGGGCCTCATGTGTGCCGGAAAGGGTTGCGGAGCAAGAGGAACATCGCTGGGTAGTCCACTTGACATTGCGGTAACAAAGGGAGAATTGAATGCTTGACCACCCGTGGAGGAGCGTGAACCAATCTTGAAGGGCATAGCGAATGGGTTGAGCCCGATGTCAGGAGATTTTTCGTGACCCGCAAGCGACCCAGAGAAGAATGAAGGACTTGTGTGTGTTGCTGTATCTGCGTCGCAGACATAGTAAACCTCGATAGGGTGTCCTACGTACGACTGGGATTGTAACGCCTCTTTCGCTTCCCGAGCGCTAGAAACGTTCAAGTATTGGACTGTAGCCGTGAGGGTTGTGTCTAGGGCACCGACAGACGTGGATCCAATGATTTTGATGTCTTTGATGGGCCCAAACGGATAGAAAAGTGGGTGTAAATCTGAGATCTGCGTGAACAATACGGTAGATAAGTTCGACACCAGCAGTTTCGATGTCGGTAGGTGGGTAAGCTCGCAGTGGTCCCCAGATCCGTTAGGGACGCGATAAAGCCCGTTAGGTTCAGAAATAGAAGGTGGTGTGGTGATAGCGAGCATCATGGTGCGATCCGCTCCATCCAAGAAACCTACCAAAAATCAGTTAGGCAGCGCCAAATCATACTGGACTACGCGACCTTGGGATCGTTGAACTACCGCCCATGAGATGTCAAGTACATGTCCCCTGAGGAAACATCAAAAAGAATCTAAACGAGGAGCAACTTGAACTAGTACTTTATCTGTGTGCGCGACAATGCACCCATCGCTGCCTTTGCTTCTTGATGACCAGACATCACAACAAAGCCGCGTCGACGAGAAGCACTATCCAAGGTGGCGAGAATGACGGCGTGGGTCACGGTTCCGTAAGGTTCAAAGGTCTTGACAAAGTCGGACCTAAAGACGAAGAAGAGATCGGGATTCATGTTTCTGCGCTGGCTGTGGATCTCACTTGGTGAAGTCAAAAGGCAAACCAAGTACATAGAGATTCCGACGCAAGTCTCCGTTTGATAAAGGAAACGTGCGAGTATTCATAGTGGATGTTGAAGAACGCAAAACACTGCCGCAAAACGCATACATGAATCATAAGATGTCGTAAACCACTGGCACATGCTTACTTTTGATTATCAACACTTCGACCAAGACCTTCCGGGGAATCCCTGAGGGAAACAAGGTAAGATGTGCCGGCATTCAAGTTGGAGTTTACTCCCTTGTTCCTCTGAGGAGCTATCAGATTCGCCGTCGATTTGTTGGGATGATCTTGGGGTTGTCTGAGCTGGCCTACAATGTGGTTGGATTTGAGTCAGTTCACTAAACAACATCAGCTATGCTTACCATACATCCATGAATCGGCTTTCCCGCTGTTCATGAACTTTTGTTTGAATATACCTTGAACTGTCGAGGCTCACCGCTGTACGTTGCGTTGTCGGGGCGTGAATCGCGGTTCATTTCCAAGTCAATCGAATAAAAGGAGAGAGAACGAGTCAAGAAGAAAAAACAAGATTTTGTGTTGAAAGAAAATGAGCGGGACTGATTCTACGGCGGGAAGGAAGACGAGAGCAAACTTGAAGAGCAAGCGGGAACTTACCGACGCGGTCTCGCTTTAATTTATCTGACGCGTCAGGTCACGTGCAATTGACTCAAATATCGCATATTAGTCAGCGCTGATCATAGGCGTTGACTCTCAGGTAAGTCACCAAGTGCGCAGTAGCTTTATCTCGCATTGACACAATTCTCAAGGAAGGCATGTCTAAGAGCCTCTTCTACTGTTCCTCCCTTCCTCCATCTACGCAAGTGGCTCTGAGACGTGCTGGCTACGAAACAGTTGACGAACTCTCGGGTACCTCAGCAGAAACCCTATCAAAAGGTAAGGACATTCGAGGCCTATCTCGGCTGACTCGATTTTCCGTGATGGTGACATTACCAAGAACTCGGAATCAACGTCGCGGACTGCGAAACGTTGATCAGTGCAACGCAAGCACCCAGGGGATTTCCCTTGAGCCAGTCGGTAGCCTCATTGTCTCGCACGGCCCTTTTGAAATGCAACTACCTTGCTGTGAACTCAATCCTCGGAGGTGGATTACCTCGTGGACATGTATTGGAAATATCTGGTCCTCCGGGTAGTTGCAAGGAAGCTATCGCATTAGATTTCGTGCGAATGTTTGCGGAAGCTGATGAAGGTGTCATATTCGTTGGTGAGACTTTCTGTAATAACACCCATCCCACAATGCTGAATCCCTGCATGCTAGACATGCAGGGAATGTCCAGCCCAACAGCCATTTCCGGGGTGTTCGCAGGTAATCCATGTCTTCGTTTGATGCGAGGCCGTTGTCATTCTCCCACAGCTACGGCCTCTGACTACACACACAAGTTGATACGCTATGCTCGACTGCACACATTACCGGACCTCATAGTCTTTATGCACAACCTCCTTGCAGAACTACGCCCAGCGGTGGGTATTGCAAATTGATGACTGCGTCTTGATGTGCTCAGTGATAGAAGACCGGCCTGCTTGTTTTGAATTCTATTTCTTTCCCCTTCCAATCACACCCGGATCTTCCTCCGCCTAGGAGGACAGCCTTAATGAATATCATCCGACAAACCCTTCTCCAAGCTTGTGTATGCTGGAACTTGACTGCAAGTGAGCCTAGTTTCCCCGTCAAGCATGGCGTTGACGTGTTCAGCAGACCATCGTTACCTCGCAGATGGCGACTAAAATGCTCAACGCAGACGGATCAGCAGCCACTTTCGACAGTGGAGCCAGAGCCATAATGATGCCCCAACTAGGTCTTTATCTCTTAATTACTGCAAACTGCGGACTAAAGCAACCCCAATTTTTAGCGTCTGACTACCTGCCTTCCGGACGATCATATCGTCTCGGGGTCATACCGCACTCAAGAGTGGAAGGGTAATGTGATTCCACCTTGGTTCGGCCACAGTGCACTCATTCCATTCCAGAGCGATACGCCTTCTCTCCTCTCCAAGCGGTCGTCGTCCAGATGACGTATCAGAGGTGAATTATGCGTTAGTGAGTACAATTACCGTCAGGCGCTCACCAACTGATACATGAACAAATCCAGCAAGGCTCATAACGGATATGGAATGGTTGAATTTATTAATTCCCTTTCTTGGAAAAGTGCTATTCGATCGCAAGGCCTTCTCTGACAATGGTGTCCTTGCGTGTTACGATCATATCAACCTTCCAGTCGTGGTCTGTCATTGGGACTTGCCCTGCCTCTAGCAATTGCTGCTGGAGAGACAACGCAACTGACATCTGCGTGAGCATGATACTGAGAGAATGAATGATTAGCTACCTAAAACAGGTCGTGGACGCTTGCCGTCAGCAATATAGGAGGAGATGAAACGGTCGTAATATCCTTTGCCGTGGCCCAAACGCGATAGAGATGAATCAAACGCGACACCTGCCAACAGGTGGGGTCAGGGGGGCGGATTGTATCTGGTAACCGAGAGCGGCCTCGCGGATGTGACGAGGTTGTAACACTGACCTGGTATGATGATCAGGTCGAGGTCTTCACAAGAAGCATCGAATACTAGAAGGAAAGAGGCGAGTTTGAGCTGTCCATGCTGAGTCTAGGTACAATCAACAGGGACCCATACCACTCTGTCGCTTCTCGTTTCCCCATTCTGCTGTCGGCTCGGGGATACCCCACAAGCCGACGGGGAGAGTTTGAAGGTCGTTGGCATCGTACAGCCTCACGAAGTCCATTTGCTTATCTTTGGACGTGAGGCTCGGCACAAACAGCGTTTTACCTGCGTTTGGCTCCCAGGTTGACGTAAAGACGTGAGAGAGAGAGACGGGGCTGCGCACCTTCGTCTGCCAGAATATTCGATATCAATGCCGCAGTCTGTACTTCTGCAGAGGGCATACTCAGGTAGCAGCTAATCGTCTTGGAACGTTTGAAAGCCGGAAGTGCCACGACCTTGGCCAGGATCGCCTCTGCTGTTTCCAACGCATGAATTAGTCAGTCAATCAGGTCGATATGCATTGTGGGTCCATACGGACCCGAGAGATAATTTACACTGAGATTGCAAGTCCGACTGTGTGAGACCGCGAAGCACGTTGGTCATCGACTTGCGAAGCGCTTTCTTGGTGGATTGAAGCGTCGTGATCGACATCGTACGACTTTTGGGAGATGGGAGATGGGAGAGATGCTCGTGGTGATGGCTGGCTGTGTGAAGACCGTTGCTGTGCGGGCCGCCAATCCCGACTGTCAGGGTGGGCTCAGCGAATGATCAACGCCGCCGCTGAGTCGCTCTTGCTCCACGACCGTCACGGAGGTTGCGCTGAACACGTCCAAAGCCAAAGACTCACATCGAGAGATGCGAACGACGGAGCCAACGTCGCCCGTAGCACCTCTCGCACGAGCGCCCACAGAACCGCCACGTAGTCGGGCTCCCGAATTTTACGGTTTCGTCGCTTGGTCGTCAACTTCTCTTTTGTTCGTCATTTATCTTTTATGGGCCATCCTGCCGGACGAGTATATTGTCTGGCTGGGCGTAAAATGGTACCCAAGCCGGTATGCAACTCATTTGAAGGAGAGGAATAATATCACTCATAAATTGGCAGCGAATGGACGTTGCTGCTCCCCGCATACTCTGTTATTTTGGTTCTTCTCACATATTTTGTTTACTTCTCGCTCGCGATCGCCCGTTCTCCGTCCTTCGGTGACGTTAACGCACTTGTGGGTACGGGCAATATGTCCTAATCGCGGTAAATTGGTGTGCTCATCCCCATACCAGATGCCAAGGGTCATCTTCCTGGACTTTTCGCGCCTAACCCATACCTCAAGCATGCCGACGCGACTATTGTTCCAGAATTGTATGATATACCCATCGGAATCGTGAATCGTGTGCTGTATGGACCAAGACAAATATGATACAAACGGTCTCGTTAAATACCCCTGAAAATAAATGAAGAGCGATGTAATGAATCTAGTTGGTACCGAGCTAGATTATATTGGTATAGATTGTTCTAGGTGCCAAGAAATCATGTCAGTACGTGGGAGTCATTGAACCATTCGAAGGCCTTCTTAAAGTTTGACCATCGACTTCACCGAGCCCCGTAATTCGGGTAATCTCTGGGGAACTCATCCGTGCTCCTGCTATAATCGCTCCGGTACTGGTGGACGTCGGCTACGCTGCAAGTCGAAACCTCGTCGCATTCATCGTCAGAACCAGTCGACAGGGAAGTCGACGTTGTTGAAGACATGCTAGCCTGGAACGCGAGGCCGGTGGCCGAACCACCAGCTATTGCTGATGACAACGACTCTTGGGTAGACCACTCGCGTGAGTGGATCTCAGGCTGAGGAATCCATCGATACCTTGTCGGCTGTCTTCCCGCATCATAGACGTGCGTCACCACCGGTTCTTCGAACCCGACCGCAAAACTAGGCATGGGAAGGATGCCGGGAGACGCAGGATTCAACCCATGTGTGCGTAGGTGTCGCTTCGCATTTGATCGGACAGTAAAGCTTTTTTGACAGTTTTCAAAGGTGCATTTATAGGCTAATCGGAGGTGTGCTCAGCAAGATGATACTCGGCGACGACGACGCACGAAAGACATACGCCTAGCACCCGAATGGATGTTCATGTGCGTATCCAAGCCGCTGGGCCGAGGAAACTGCTTGCCGCATTTCTCGCACCTATGCATCTTCGATTTCTTCTGCTGCTTCCCGCCGGTGGGCCTATGGTCACCGACACGAGAGTTCGCGGGGCTGTGCGACGACGAGAATGGGGCGTCATCGAAAGAAGACGCTGACATGCGCAGGTGATTTGTTTTTATTTCCTTGTCGCTGTCGTGCTGAAACCTCATGCCAGGACCCTGCAGCGTTGCGCCTCCCAAAGAAATGGGGGACAAAGCTGAAAGAGATGAAGAAGGGGACGGGTGGACTGCATCCGATTGATCGCCCGCCACGATGTTCGTATCTTGTAGACTGTGCATCCGGTTCTCTGGGTCCTCGATGAGCCGGAGCATCGTGTCGGAAAGCTGGAAGGTCATGACGCATGGATGGAGTGACTGGGGCCGGTTAATGTGATGTGTGGCGAGGTCGACATTTCGTGATGAGTGAATCTGGAACTGATTCATCATCGGGGACATATGGGTCGCTTCCTCCAGGTCAGACTCTTGATATGAGTCGTCAGAGGTGCTTTCGGGCGGTTCGCTCACGGGGGACCTGGGTATTCTTGGAGGAGAGTGCATCCATGGGGTATGACCCGATTGCGGATGCGAGGGCTACAGCATTTGTCAGAGGCTTTGACGAGGAGGGGGCTCGCCACCTACCCATGAGGACCGCCTAAATGGCTGTGGCCCGTGGAGAGGTGCATCGACGATGTGGAGGTTTGCGAGGTCGCAAGGGGAGTAACTAGCGAATCTGGACACGTCGCTAGCGTAGGGCAATGGTGTGTGCGACGTGGTGCGCTGGGAGGACTCAGGGTACGCGATGGGGTGGACGGCCATGGAGGGGCTTTCGTCGTCGACATGGAGACGTCGTTGCAAAATATCAGAGTCCAGTTGAGTGGAATCCTGACCGGTACAGTCAGAGTGCATGAACTGAACGCTGATATTTTCACTCGCGGAGAGATAAGGGTGAAAATGGGGTTCGCAGGGGAGAGGCGCCAGGAGATGGGAGATGATATTGTGTTCGTCCGGGTTGGAGGGATGTCTGGAGTGACCGATGCGCGAAGGACGGCTGGAAAAGTAGCTATTACCAGACGAGTCGGCCATGGAGGGACGGGGAGGGAAACTGGAGGGAGATCATCCTGTGGTCTGACACAGAGTGCGGGTCGAAGCGAGCTCGGGACGTACTGGAATATGCCAGAGGCCGCCCTGATCCCGAGCGTGGAAAAGGGCACACTGGCAAGCACCAAAATAATAAATGACGCTGTATCGAGTCAGTGAGAAGAAGACTGATGAACGGAAGAGCTGGGGGATATGCTGAGGCTGATGAGCCCCCCCTCTTGGGGAGAGATAAAAGGAGGAGCGGAGGCTCGCAGCAAGGTGGTAATGAGAGGACATGCGGACAAGTCCAGTGTGCGAGTGGGAGTGGATGATAGTATGCACACAGCAAGATGCCCCCCGTTTGGCAAAGGTATTCCTAATCGACACATGTCTGGCATAATTAATGGCCTATGAAACGCAAATGGAAAAATGGCTGTCAGACTGTCGTTCGTGATAGCCCCTTGGCGACTGACACATCTCCTCTCCAAGTCCCGAGTCAGTTGCGCAAAGTTCACATAGTAGTAGTGGACCACGATCCTGCCTGGTCGAGATTCGGGAATCAGAACGAGAAAAAACGTAGTCATTGGCTTGTATTATTACCGCTCGATTGGGGCGTCGCCCGCCCGCGATCTTCATGACGCAGTTTGGTCTCTTGCTCACTCTACTGAGCCTCACCCGTTGGCAGTATAGTAGAACCCTCGTAATTTTCAACTCCGCGAATCCAGCGTGGCGACCCACTTCACCCACTGCGAGAAATAAAAAAAAGAAAATATGTGCGTAAACATTCCAGTATTGCACTCTCTGACAGCATTTCGCGATCGTTGGGGCTCCCACTCCGATCAACCGGGAACTTCATTCAACCGTACAGCATTTGGTATACTCTGCTGTTCCGATACAAGCGACCCCTGTCCCGCGACAGTGCGTGTAACATTACGCCACTTCCTTCTCTCAATGGGTCTAAGTAATCCTTAACCAACCATCTTCCGCGCACGATGTTCGGGCATGAATGGGCTGTATGTCATTCCGTGCGTGCGTTATCCAAAAATTAATACACAAATCCTGTGAAGCGGCACCAATTCACGCTCTGACTCGGTCTTTCATCTGGTTGCGTAACGCTTACCTGACCTGCGTGCCAC
>JBBPNU010000361.1:0-18497 GCA_038091055.1 Leccinum angustisporum
CGGGCTGCGGAATGGCTCAGGCGCGCAGGGGAACCTGTTGCCCCTCAAGATTGTCCTGAACTGGTCGTCGTCTCGCTTGTACGCTGCTTACTCTCACTTCATTTTCAACCTGACCCACAGTATTCGATGTATAAGAAATAATTGTAACAAGTATCAAAATACATTTTGATAAGCATGATAGTCGGAAAATTTATTGACATAGAATGCTTGAAAAGCTCTTAAAGAATCAGAAGCAGTAAGATCAAGAGGAATAGGATCTTGTCCATATACTGGTATAAGATGGGCAGCACGCATAATACTATCCAAATGAATGACTGATACAATGCGCTCACCATTCTCATCAAACTCTGGTTCTACCATCCACATTCCAGTATTGGCATCAGGTATGTCACTGACTGGTGCAAACCAATGAACAAGTGCACATGGATAATTATAGTTTCTGAATGAAAAGGAAAAGAAAAGAATAACTTGCACCACATATAGGCCACGAAATCCTGCCTGGGTGGGATCTTTGTGTGCAAGAACACAATCATATCGAGCAGCTCCATTGCGCCACATTGGAGTGGCTCTGATCATTTGACGTTGCATTCCTCCTATTCCAGATGCATCACTAGGAGCAGAAAAAAATGCTGAGGCGGAATGATATGTATAAACATCTCCTCGAAAGACTGGGCAGCATGACAGATCAACCTCAGCAGTTGCCAGTGCATCAGGATTGCGTTGATCATATAAAAATCTTGACACCAGCTCAGACAGTGATGCAACTCCAGTTTCTTGAGAGAGATCTCTAAGACTTCTCTTGTGACGTGGTGCTAAAATAAATCATCAAAGTGTAAATAACTTGAATATAACTGCCATTTTATAAATCATACTTGGTGATGATAGCTCCACTATAGCCTGTGGTGATGCTTCACATTCTTCCATCTCCTGTAATGTTTCATCATCTCTATGGCCCTGCTCTCTTCCATCATTCACAGGCAAGGCATAAGAGTCACTATCTTCATGAAGAAGTGGTGTATCCAAAAGACCATTTGCAAGACGTTCTGAACGGAATTGATGAAGTTTACTGAGGCGCTGATTGGAGAGTAGGATCTGAGAGAGAGCATTATGCCTATTAGAACTTCTCCAAGGAATTTTGACTGCTCGTATATGTTTGGACTCTGTGATAGATGAGCATAACCCATTAGGAGCTCCAAATTCCTGGATGAGTTCTTTGTAATGTTGTATGGCATGAATACGAGGAATTGATATCTCTTTTGGATAGACACCAAGCTCAGTGAACACTTCTCTTGCCCTTGTAAAGCGTGCAACTGCCTGATCTATTGCTATCAAATCAGCCTCATTGAGTGATGACTGCCTGACAAGATAACAAAAGTCCAGAAAGGCAGCAATTGCTTGTACCATTTTGTCAGGCACATAACCTACAATGGCAGGTAGAAAAACCTATATATTTGATATTTAACAAGGAGAAAATAACATAATGAATGTACCATACCTTCATCAAGGCTTTTGAATCATTGCCTGTCCATTGTTTAAATCCACGCCCTTGTGGAAAGCGCCTCAGACCAGGAAATGGAGGTGTTATTGCAATACTATATAAATTGTTCATCAGATGATTCATATATATATAAGTATAACCCACCGGCGATCTATATCAGCCCATATTTTTTTGGCCTCAGCTTCACCAAAGGTATTCTGGAAGTATTGCTCAACCCAGGATACAATGTGATCCTTGAACGTTCCTTTGATGATTTGATGAAGTAAATCAGGTGCAATTAGCTCATGAATATTTGCTCCAGGAAAGCTTGCAGTAAATGGCTAGAAATAATATTATAAATATAAATATAATTCATACAGACTCAATACTAGTACATGCACATACCAAGATTCCATCAATTATTCCATACTCTTTCCACAAAGTTTTGGCTGATAAAGTCTCCATTACTAGCTGAGTATGTTGATGAGAACGTGGAAAAGCATCATTGCTTGTATCAAGATGTCTCCTATTAGCTGTACATCTAAAGTATATATGAATTAGACATTATCCAAGTAAACATTAGGATCATTTTACTTACCTGGCACACCATCCTTGAACAATACAGCATAGAAGACATTGTTCTGGATAGTCTGCAATGTAAGGGCCAAAACGATAGATGGCTCGTCGATAATGGCCATCAGGACACAAAGTAACTTCAGGCATTTCCATAGAATCCCTCATAGGAGTGAAGATAGCAGCTAAAGATGTGTGGAATATATGTTGTCGAAATTCACGAAACTTGGGATCATTTTGATATTGTCGATCAGCTGAAAGAATTCAATTCAAATGAATATATCAATATCAATTTTATGATAGAGTGTATATACCAACTTACTTTTGGGAATAGCCAAAAATCCTAACAAACTAACTGCTTCTCCATGAGAACGTCGCATGTTGTTGTGAACATTTCCTGTTGAGATATAGATGGGATAATACTCATTGTTTCCAGTGGCAATGGAGACTGTTGTCTTATCGCTTCCTAGAATGATGGGAACAAACATTGCTCCATGAGTTTCTGGATTTTTTGCCAGTTCATTCTATCATTTTTTATCAGTCAAATGAAGGTAGACAACAATAAAATACCAACACATTGTCTCCATGCCCAATTACCAGACATAAAGTTGTTCCAGATCCGCTCATGTCCATCTCCAAAGTCCAAGTGAGGACTATAGTCAAAATGACCATTGAATTGAGGATTTGATATTTGATTTTGCAGGATTGTTTTGGGAGAACGAAATACCACCTCATACTCTGCCTGCATCCAAGGTAGTGCATCAGCTGATCCTGCATCAGGATGCTGGACAGTGAAGCTTTGCCAAGGTGCATCACCCTCCTTGATAGAATCAATGGTATGATAAAGGTGCTGAGGATTTGCATAAGGTGGTGAGCCATCTTTATCCAATGCAGCCCAAGTATCCATAAGTTCCTCTATGTGTCCAGCTGACATCTGAGTTCGACGAAACAACAGATCAGCCAGTTCAAAATGGGCACGACTGTCAAATGGAGCCCAAGGAGTAGTAGCAGAAGGGGGTTGAGGATTTGGGGGTGTACCATCAGGAAGAGGGTTGCCATTAGCATCACAAGGTGTTCCTAGTCAAGTCAAATCAATTAGCTTGAATGATCCTTCTAGACTCTACTACTGCTACTACTACTGTGATACTAATGATAGCACACTGGATAATTAACTTGAAAGGTTGAACCCACCATCAATAACTGGATGACTGGTATAATAGGCTCCCTCTGGAACTTGGCCATCATCAGATCCATCCGACTCTCCATCTATGTCTTGCTCATTTTGACCATATTCTTGTTGATGAGCCTGAGGCTGAGGCTGTTGCTGAATATGAGAATGTGCAACATTCTTGTGCCGTGTAAAACCACTAATAGATCGAAAGCCCTTGCTGCATCGGTCATTTATTGGATTGGCACAGAAAAATTTCCGAGATTGATGTATAGAAGTCATTGTCACTGGCACCGTATAGTGATCAAGTTAGCGTTGCAGCTTGAAATACCACATTGATTGACAACTGTATTGATTACCTTGTTGCTGTGCTGCTTATGGAAAATTAGACTTGTATTTCGAGACTCGTTGTCACAGTATATGCCTATTGACAAAGCTGGAACACTCCTTCGTAGACGAGGCCATAGGGTGCTTACCCAGTTTAGTCGTGGGAATTTGAACTCGAGTCAAAAGACTTCGTTGATACTTGTTTATCGCTCTCTTTACGGTTCATGTCAGAATGGTGATACAGACTCGAGCTACCAACAGAGATTCTCACCCCGGTCTTCGTGATCTTCCAACACCTCGGCCACAATCTCCACGGAAGGATCCAAAGGCTCGTGATTCTGAAAACCAGGATGCAGTTGAACGCATTGCACAAATGGAGCAACAGCTACATACGAAGTCACGTCTCACAAACCAGGCACGGATTCCACCCGGTCCGTCGGTAGCAAAGCAGGTTCCGCCAATGGTCGGGTTGGGAATTCCACCCAACACAGCCAGATGTACGTGTTTAGAATTTGTTCGAAACTCGAACAATCCTGTTTACAGGCTTTGACAGCCTCGAGTTTCGGTGCAATGCCCGAACAAAGTACTGGCGCTGTCTCGGAGAGTGGGTCATCTCCAAGTCGGCCCCACAGGGTTGAACGTACGTCTTACTGTGTTCAACTCGCAGTCTTGATCACATATCATGTTGTTGGATAGGTCGAGCAACGACGACAAACGAACAGACAACAGACAAGTCAGCAGGTCAATCCCACACGACAGATGGTCGTGGTAAGTACATACCTTTATATATTTGACCGAATGAACCACTGACGAAGGTCACCGGTTAGGTTCTCGCACGAACACAAAGGAAAAAGGAATACCTCACACACAGCGTGCTGCAACGATGAACGAGTTAGAATTTAGATCGCGCACAACCAATGGCACGTACCTACCTTGCGTTTGAGCAATTCCTGTGACACTTATTGAGGCTGGAACAATGTAGGCACCGCAAATACAACAAACGAATCAGAAATTCGATTTCGCTCGACTCATAGTATGTGCCTACCTTGTATTCGGACGATTTGCCGCTAATTGAGGCAGAAAAAACAATGTTAGATGCTGTACATAGAACGAACGACTTAGAAAGCCAATCGCAAATAATTAACCGTACGTACTGACCTTACGCTCGACTGATTCTCAGCTTATCAGGAATGTGCGCACAATGCTAGATGCTACATACACACGCGGCAACCGTGACAGAGAGGATGGTGCACGAGATGGTAAGTCGAACTTGTTCGCAACTTGATACGAGTCGGACTCACCGTAACTGCTAGGTATAGACAATTCCGAAGAAAGAACCGAGCCGGAGGATGGCGGGAGTGGAGACGAGCCACGACATCGAGCGTCAGAACCCCGAAAGGAGCGCAATGATGGGACGAATGGTAAGCAGAACCGCCTGAGACATCGAGAGTAAAAACTCACCGTGGATTTTGAAGGCAACACGGAGACCAGCAGAAGCGACAAGGGTAAAGCGAGGGCGTCCAAACCACAGAGCAGGAAGCGAAGTGAACGAGACAGTGAGCAAAACCCATTCCAAGCATGACTTGACGGATACTGACGGATAACTAGACACCTCTGAGGACAGCGGCGCGGGAGATGGTGAAGGGGTCGGTGCGCAGAGAAGAGCTGCTGGGCCACAGAAAAAGAGACGGAGTGAGATCGGCTTAAGGGAGGTGGTAAACCAGCGCCGAACCGAACTTGAAGCGGGCCTCGAGGTATGCGCGTGGCCCTTTAGTGGTTGTCCGAGTCGCTAGCTGACCGTGAGTCGTCTAGGATCGGAATTCTCGGGAGGGGAGTCGAGAGGCTGGCGTGGATACGGGGGCACGAAGCGAGACGACAAAGAGGATGGGCGACAGTGCCCGCAGCAATCTCCGCACAAACCACGAGGTTGCCCAAAAAGGGGATGTTGGAGCACGAGGCGAGGCCGCCGCAAAGAGAACGAGCCACGATGTCGCCAAAAAGGGCAGAGGCCCTGGACGTTCTGATTCACAGTAAGATTTCGTCGTTTTATCGAAGTGGCAGCCGCTGACAAGAATTGCATTATCTTTTCTAATGGATCTCATTCGTGCACCGATTCTCTCACCACCAAGACCACCTGCCAAGAAACGGAACGTCACATTCACCCCAACGCTCGGCACCTCCTCCCAGCCTCCCATCTCCGGTGTTCTGCCAAACTGGCGAGAACTCGCGTCGCGCGATAACCCTCGGCAGCCTCTCTCGCGTTCGCGCACAGCTGGGGAAGCCACACAGACGCCAAGAACCGTACCTGCGTCGTCGGTTCCTTCTCGCAATCTACTAGGTGAGTCATCAACTGTTTATTCGATTCCTGTATTTTTAACTATGATGTCTATCTACCACTACTCGGAACGAATCGTCCATTCCGATGTTTTGCGATCCAGGTGAGTGATCGGCCGTTTATTTGATTATTACCTTGCTAACTATGAACATCTGTTCTGCCGCACGCGGATGCTCTATCCATCACCACTGGACGCCCAAAATCATAGCCGCATCATCTATTCCCAGGCCGTCTGGGAATGGATCGTCCGCTCCGTCTCGCAATCCAGGTGAGTGATTAGCCGTTTATTCAATTCTTACCTTTCTTATAATGAGCATCTGTTCTACCACACGCGGACGCTCTATCTACCACAACCGGATGCAAACCATGGCGGCGTTATCTCTTCCCGGACTGTCTCGGATGGATCGTTCGCTCCGTGCTGCAATCCAGGTGAGTGATCGGCCGTTTATTCGATTATTACCTTTCTAACTATGAACATCTATTCTACTACACGCGGATGCTCTATCCACAACCGGACGCCCAAAATCATAGCCGCATCATCTATTCTCGGGCCGTCTCGGAATGATTTGTCTGCTCCGTCTCGCGATCCAGGTAAGCAATCAGCCATTTATTCAATTCTTGCCTCTAACTATGAACGCGTCTATTCTACCACACGTCGATGTACCTTAGGCATTGTTGTAAACGCATGCGAGGGGATCGATGACAATGAAGCGGACTACAATGAAGACTTGGACGATCCGGAAGAACCGGTTGCTGGACATGACAAGACCCCATCTTCACGGACTCGGGATGGTCGGTCCAACCATCCACATCGTTCAACCGGCAGAGCTGACTTCGGAATAGCAAATCCCACACAACCCGTCGTCCTGAAGCGTCGACAGGACAATGCAGAGGTTGTACCTCTCAACGACCGTGCATTCTGGGCTGCTATCGAGAGGACTGGCCTTGTCGGGGCAGACCGCACGTCTGATGATGATCGGAGGGCTCTGAATAACCTTGATGAAGAAGACGAGGGCCCGCACGGGGATGATAATAATAATGGTCAAAGCGACAACGGTCTCGATGAAGGTGACGAGGATGATGGGCGTCAGACTAGAGGTCGAGATGGACATGTCAAAGGACGTGGACGTGTTAGGTCAGCAGTTGAACAGCCGCGGGTTGATGATGATAAAGGTCAAAGCGACAACGGTCTCGATGAAGATGACGAGGATGATGGGCGTCAGACTAGAGGTCGAGTCAAAGGACGTGGACGTGTTAGGCCAGCGGTTGAACAGCCGCGTCCTCGTCCTCGTGTTCCTGTCAACGCTTTCAGAGGAAACACTCGAGATCTTTGTCAGGCAAGTACTACGCATCGTCAACTACCACACACTACTTAATTTCGTTAGAATACTCTAACGGTCGCAAGTGTCCCACAACCAAAGACCCTAAGACGGCATGCCGGTGGAAGTGGGACTTCATCAGAAGAAGAAACGGATAATGAAGGTGGGGTCGCAAGGTGTGTTATCGTTGCCTGAATGAATTCCAAGCTGATCGTGATGGTGAAAGGACCAAGAAAGCTACTCGTCGTCATAGAAAAGAGAAGGCGCAAACGTTCCGAAACGAACATCTCCCTTTCCGGTCTATGAAGATATGGCGAGAAGTCTACCTCCCAATGTGGTTAGACTACGTTGCTGTCCTCGAAGAGCCATGGTCCATCGGCGATGAGCTGGAAAACATGCAAACGCTTTGGGATAAGATCTTCAAAGACATACCTTGGGAGGTTAAGCCCAAAGACGATCCTGTCGCATACTTGGTAAGTCGTCTCGAGACTCGGAGGCATGCTGACCTTCGAATGCATTTCTAGGTGCGGCAGCGGACTTATGAGTGGCGGAATGGGTTTGCCACTCGAGCAGTGAAGGTCGTGACATCGTTTTTCAACAAATACAAGGAGTTGCAGACCGTCGAGGCTCGGGAAACCTATGTCAAATGGGTTGTCCCTGACCCAATCAAGTACGTTGATCGGGATGGTAGGAAGCAGGAGAAGCAACCATCCATCTTCCCCTACATGTGGAAGGAAGTGGATGACACTTCTGGACAGCCTGTAAGTGTATGACGTCTTTCCTTGATTATACTGAGGTTTCGTAGAAAGGGAAGGGACCATTCCTCCATGAGTGTATATTAGGAACATTTGCCTATCAGCTCGAGCTGGTGCAACATGTTCCCCTTCGGAACAAGCATGAGGGAGTGGGTAGAATGCCAGGTGCAGCTCTGGCATTATCCACTGTCGCTGTAAGTTCTATGTTTCTTCCAATACCCATCTAATATTTTTGTAGGTCGAGAAGGCTTTTCGGCAATTTTCTACTGGTGTGTTTGTTCGTGATGAAGGATCATTTTCTGGGACTCTCTGGAGTCATGCAACAAATGAGGTAATGGAATCAGTTGACAAGCTTACAAGCAAAGGGTGGAAAAAGATCATGGAAGGTGCTGCACCTCACATGGGAATTTACCAAGTTCGAGCAAGCCAGTCAGTTCGAAGCAAGTATGGGGAAACTTCTGCCAGAGCTGCTTGTTGTGAGGAGGATTCTGAGGAGGATGATGAGTAGGTAATAACTAAATACAATGAGATATGGTGCTCTTGAATGTCTCATCTATGAAAAATCTGGACGGTTGAAAAACTGGTATGGCTGGAAACTTTAAATTGTCTGATATAATAAATGTCTGATTTGGCTGTGCACACTAGAAAATCTTGATGTCTCGACAATATTACAGTCTTATATTAAGCTGATCTGCTATCTCTCTTAAATATTCATTGGCTATTGATCCCAATATCTACATCACTTGTATGGCTAATCTATTATATTTCTGCATAATGGGGGAACCTTGATGTCTGAGCAATTTGATTAAGCTAGCATACTATGTCTTTGAAATGTCTAGCATACTGACTATGTTATTTGGCTATTGATCTCAATTTATGAACTGCTTAATACAGCTGTTTTTACTAGTGATATAAATATATTAATGACCTTATCAATATAGTCTACTATTCAGCTAATGGTCTGAATGTCTTAAAGGCCCTAACAAGCATATGAACTAGACATTGAACAATCTTAACATCTGAAAGATCTTAATTAGCTGATGTACTAGGATGCTAAGATACTGACTATATTAATGTTATATTGTCTTATTTCATAAGGAGGCATGTCTGAAATAAGAGCATCTATGATCATATGTTTCTCTTATCTATCTTAGATTTCTGATTTAAGACATATAAGAGCGATTAAGACCATTCAGAATTTTTGTATAGTTGCTGATGAACCAAGGTGGTATACAAACTCGTGATGCAGGATCTTTCCGGAGCCAAGTGCGTTGCTGACCGAGTTCTTTGTTACCCCCGAACTGAGCATTTTTCAAGCCTGTCTCCCTACCCTCTTTATGCCACCGAGGTATCGCAGATTCGCAATCACCATCTTGCGTCGTTCCCATCTCTGCGCACAAGTATATTTCACCGTGTCACGGCATCTAGGCAGGACATATCCTCGGCCTCAAAATCATCTACACAGGTATGCCCGCGATCGCGAAGAGGACTGCTATCTGGCCATGGCCGACGTCCCTCCCATCCGCCCGGACATGCTCGTCTTCGAAAGCACCCATGGCATGCACCCTTCGAGACGAGGATGCAAAAAGAGCTCTGCCTGATCGCGCTCGGGATGGTGCAGGAGCTGCTCCTCATATTGCCAGTATGATAGCATCTAGAGTCAGCATCGAGAGCTGCTTGTCTGCCTCGGATGTTCGGAATTGCACCCACCGACGACCATCTATGAATTGCCCTTTGAAATAAACTCCCCGGTGAACTCCGCTCACAATGCAAGTGATTGAGCCTCGAGGCAAACGTACCAATTAAGGCACTGCTCACTCACGATCACCATCCTTTGTTCGACAGGTACATATATAAAGCGGATTTGAAGGTAGGTAATATCAGATCCTCACCCTCTCCACCGCCAACACGACTTGCCTATAATCAAGGTAAAACTATGCCTCGATCACCACCCTCCAAAGGTTCGCCCTCCGACCCTAACGCTCCTCCAACTCGGCGGTCGCGCAACTCCTCCCGACTGGCAGGCCTTGTGGGGGTGGCTCACCAGTCCCTGAATGGTGGCTCTCAGTCACCGTTTCATGATCTCGCCGGTGTCGGTCAGGCTTCACCAGTTACTGGGGTTGACGATCGGTCTGCAGACTCTGAGTCTGATCTTCATTCTCGCCTTCGTTTGGAAGTCGAGAACCTTCAACACCGTAAAGTCAGGATTATATTTGCCACGTATCCCACATTTGTACTCACAACTAGAAAAGGATGTTCTTGATGGCGAACTTCGTCTGCTTGAGAAGTCAAAAGATAACGCGCGCTTGAAAGAGGCTTTCAATGATTTACAAAAGAAGTTCGACACGGTACGTCGGGTTAATGCGGGCGGAGAGGTACCAACTTGTTCATACATTCATCATGATCATGACAGGTTGTCGAGGCGCGTGACAACGCTTTTCGCTGCTTGAAGTGTAAGTGCGTTGCTCAAGAGCCAATAGTGTAAGTATCGACTTTCTCTCCCCCACTGTCATGATGTTAATAATGTCAATACATGTTAGCATGCAGGAGTGTGCACACGGGTTTTGCGAACCCTGCTTGAGGGACTGGTTCGGTCAGCAAATTCAGAAATCCCTCAAGAATCTCAATGTCGATAGAGATTTAAAGGAGCCTCCATATGATATGGACAAGGTAGCAAGGCTCCGCGATTCCAACAACCTCGTCTTTCCTGCCATGAACTGCCCCGGTTGCGGAGCTTATGCGTGGCGCAGACCCAAGGCAACTCCCTTTGTTACTCAGCTCGCTGATACCCTTTCAGATGTCCTTGGCGTTCCCAAGAATATTGCTAAGAAGGTCCCCGTTGACGCCAACGAAGACATCTTGAAAGTTTTCTTCACTGAGTAGACTCGGATGTAGCCGTCTTCATGCTTTGTATATGTTGGAGTACCATGTACGTTAGGAAAGTCTCGCAAGGTGTCTAAAGTCTTGCAAGGTGTCTCCGTCGAGCTTGCATTCACAATACAAAAGGAGCGCCTGCCAGCACCGATCGATAGCCTGCAGTGAGGGCGTAGACATTTCGGACCGTTGCGGGTGGAGTTGCAAATGTGGTGGGCGGAACGCGTGAACCGCTCCTCATCGGCCTCATCTACCAACTCCAGCTGGCGTTCGAAAAAACGATGGCCTGCCCCTGCTGCACTGGCTGAGCCGTGTCAGTACGCAGTCGCTGGGAAACCAGCGAAGACCAGTCATCGTTTGTTTCACGATCGTCCTGGCCTTTTGGTACTTCTCACCACTGTGTCGTGGGTCCGATCGCGCGATCAAATTGTCCTGGTTGTCCCTCACCTCTCTCCCCTCCTCGCACTTGAGAATCACCAATGGCCACGGCTCGCACATGGATTAGTACTAGAGCGGTCATCGAGTACCTTGGCAGTGCGGCGAACGCGAGTTGTAACAAGCTTCGTTATCCTGTGCTGATTTGCATACATTCGCTTCTGCGCTCGTGAAATTCGGAACTAGATTCAGAAAAAGAAAAAGAAGGATGGATCAATGCAGTGTACATCCTACGACTCTCTCATAATGACGTACACGTCGCTGAATCTCCAATGTTTTCCACGTGAAGATTGAACACAACGGTCTGGTCTTGCCTGAATCCCCTAATATTCATTACTAATACCTCTTATTCATCAAGGTATTCTAAAGTGTGATGGGGAGTCGGGGACTGGCGCTTCCGGGCGCCGCTACGATGACATAAGGTCATGTTCGAGTCATTGGTTCAACCCTATTACCTCCCGGACCGGACCAAGAAACTGCTCATCAGTCATCATGATTCACGCGAAATCCGTGAAGTTCCCACCGCCAACGACCTTTATCACATCCTCGGCCCGGCGTCCCCCGCGCATCCTCCATCGACAGACTGACCCTCCGTCGTGCTTATCTATCGCGCAGCAAAGCCTGCCACCCAGAGTTCGTCCCACCTCACTATTTTTCTTCTTTCTCATCTCATCGTCCGCAACCAGCAAGTGTCCCGGAAACCCAGATGCGTCAGATGCCTTCCAGAGAGTCTCCAATCCATCGCCTATCATGGCGTGCTCTCGCAGCCCTCTCTGAAACGCATGTACGACGCCCATCCAAATGACGATCCGTCCGACTTTTTGCGCTCCGCCGAGCATCCCTGCGAGTACGCAGACGAGACACTCAAAGGGGTCCTCCTCGGTATCATCAACGACTATCTCGATGGAAACCTCCGAGTCGAAATGATACGTATGCTGCTTCGTGAGTAACACTGTCCGACGTTCGTCCCATCTTACTCACTTACTCACTCACTTTCCATACTCCTACGTACCCAGAAGCTATCAGTGACCTCAACCCATCCCTCAAACTCGGCGACGACGACATCGACGCCGTACTCTCCATCCTCCAAAATATCCGCGGTCGCATCCTCAGTGAGTCATCCCCTCCCTCCTCCCTAACCAATCCCGGCGATCTGAATCCACCCCCAGCATGCCGCGCCTGCGTCCTCACACTCCACGCTGAGCTCATCTGCCTACTCAAAATCCAATACGCATTCCGTCAACTACCCTACCTCGACATCGCTGGCCGCTCATGTCTCACCATCCAACTCACGCGTATCCCCTCCATCTCCCTGTTACGCTCGAAAAGGCTATTTAGGACTGTGCTCAAGAGGACAGTGCGCGGTCGACTGACGATAACTCAACACTCGGCGGAGTGCGGCAGACGATGACGACGGGGATGGAGAACGAGATGGGCCCGCCGCGGCTGCGCTGTTGCCCAAGCGTGTTGTACTCCTCATCACGGGCATCAACGTGATCCTGGACAGAATGGAACGTGTTTTGGCATAGTCCACTTTTCACACCCTCCCCACCCAGCATTCGTTTCGTCCGACGTCGGGAGGGTCCATCTCGGGCTTCGGTTTCATCTCAAACTTGAAGGACTCGGAACTCAGCCATATCCAAGTCCGACTCTGACAAAAACCCCCGTTAATCATCATCATCCTCGAGGCTGTGGAGCTACTATATGAAATATCATTTACGCACGCACGTCAGAAAGTCGCCATGCAGTCACCTTTGAAACGTGGAACTTAGCAATGATTCTTCCACCACACGCTTCGTCGCATCACCGTGATCAGAGCATCATGGCATCCTTTGAGATTTCTCTCCCGAGACTCAGGCTGATCGCTCTTCTGTTGGGGGTCCGGAAGTCGTGAATAACAGATCAAATCTCCAGGATTGATCATATCTAGATCTGCGCTACCGGTCGAAAAGAACAATGACAGATCCGAGTCCGAGTCCGAGTCTGTCAAGATTCCAAGCTCCGAGTGGCTCCCCCCTCGTTCCTCTTCCCATCCTTCCACAATGAAACATTGCTCGTGCGCCATATGCACTCAATTTACATTCGTCGACAGGAATGGCATTTCACAGAATGGGCAGCTCGTCGACTCGCACACTTTTCAGCGTCATGCTGCCCGTTCAAGGCGTGAGGCCGCAGACACGAGGGAACGCGGCCACCGAGACCGTCAATCAATCTTGGAATGTACCATACTCTCTAGAACCTTGGATCGGGGTGGCAACCACCGCGAACAGTGTCTTCCAGTTCGTCTTGGGGATACATTCTCAACCAGTTTACGAGATAATCAGGCCGACCCAAGCTCGGCATCGGAAACATCTTCAGTTCGTTATAACCCTTGTGTATGGTATCTGATCGATTACTGATTAAATTGTGGCAGGCAGTTGAATCTACTACTGTGGGTTCAGTTACTACGCATCTACGCATCTCCACATACTCACGAATCATTCAGGTACAGCACGGTGAACATGAACAGTCGTCTACTAAACAACGTGGCCTTTCTGATGCTTTCAGGGTGAGCCTATGTATCCATTCAATTTTGGTCTTGTGCGATGACGATCGATTCAAGATGGTCTCCACCATCACGTCTGAACTTGACCATCGTTGCCGGTTTTTCAAGTCCTATGCGTTTCCTTCACTGTCGTTCCCGGCAGTACATTCACTCCAAGATGCCCCTGACGACATTCAGGTGCAACCTACGACTACCAATAACCAGCGTTATATTTCTCATCTGGGCTGGTTAATGGTGTCTCGTCATGCAGTCCAGGCCATCGAGGATGGTGGGAATGCTGATCTCCATGGGAGGTGCAAGCACCTTCTTGCCAGGATCGATAAAGATACTGCCGCAATGAAGACGGAGAAAGAAAGTCAATGGAGAATCCACCGGCTCCTTGGTGTCTTTGAGGCGCAACAATATGCAGCTCAGGGAGGGCCACAGACTATTGACACAGGTATAATCTCGATTCACCGCGACGAAAGAATTTTTTTAAGTGTATGTATTTACAGATCAACTCCAGAAACCTTCGCAGCTGAAAGATCCGATATACATGATCATCACGTTTCTCGTGATAACCCTCCACGTACTTGCAGGACTCTCCCGGATAGAATGCCGTTATGTCTTCATCGTCTTTCGAGTTGTCATCTTCGCCGCCTTCCGACTTTACGGGCCAACGATCACACGCGAAAAACAGGCTGTGCTGGACAGTATACCCAAAGATATTCGTACCGCGCTGAACTCATTCGGACTTAAACCAGAAGTCGTTCGATATGCTTGCTGCCCTTCATGTTTTGCAACATATTTACCGGATCCTACATCAAAACAGTATCCGACACTTTGCACGTTTCAAGAAACTCCCGATCGATCACCCTGCGGCACCAAATTGCTCCGAGATTCAACGGATTCTTCAGGCCAGCCTATCCGTGTATTCGGTTATCAGCCAATGTCATCTTGGCTGGGAAGGCTTTGTTCACGACCTGGTATTTTGCCTCATATGGAGAAAGCATGGTCCGCTACTGCATCCGTTGATGGGGTTCAAAATGATATCTGGCATGCGAACGGCCTTCGCGAGCTTCGAGGGCCGGATGGGCGATCATTCTCGATTCAACCTCCCGGGTCAATACATCTTGTTTTTTCTTTGTTTGTTGATTGGTTCAACCCTTATACGAACAAACAAGCGGGCAAGAGTCACTCGACGGGTGCCATTTACATGGTGTGTTTGAACCTGCCGCATAGTATCCGTTTCAGACTTGAGAATGTTTATCTTGTTGGAGTTATCCCTGGCCCCAAAGAACCTTCGTTATCACAGATCAACCACCTGCTCCGTCCCCTCATCAATGATCTCCTACGTTTGTGGGAGAATGGACTACGTTTGCAATCAACACGGTGGTACCACAATGGATATCTGATCCGGTGTGCGTTGGGGCCCCTTATATGCGACGTTCCTGCTCTTCGGAAAGTGGCCGGTTTTGCTGGTCACGGGTCCAATTACCTTTGCTCGTTCTGTCGCCTCCCGTCAAAGTGTATTCGTAACCTGGAGAAGGCATCATGGCCCCGCTACACATGGGCCGAGCATCTAGCATTGGCAACTTGTTGGAGGGATGCAGATAGTGTTGAACAACGCCAAGAGATATTCAAGCTTACCGGAATACGATGGTCAGAGTTACTTCGACTTCGGTATTGGGATCCTACCAGGTTCTCGTTACTGGATTCTATGCATAATCTCTTTTTAGGAGAGCTACAACACCACTGCCGCGAGGTTTGGGGCATATCCGTAAAAACCCCCAACCCAACCCCCAAAAGCAACCCCCATTCACCCGAACGTCAGGCTGTCGAGTTAGAGAAAGCCGTGAATGCCATCAAAAAGATGTCCATCAAGGAACTCTCTGCTGTACGGAAGGGTTACATTAGCGCCATTGCCCGACTGAACAATGTAGTACCCACCTCCACGTTGAAACGTGATTATGTTTCATCACTTGTTGAATGGGTATGTATTATCCCAGCATGTGGTTTAACAATGTTACTCACAACAATGTATCTCAAGTTTCGTCTGAATTCCCAAGTCACAATCAAGCTTCCGCCGGTTTTAGACAGACCAGTCTCAGACTTCATCCTGGCCGATGACGATGCATCGGATATGTCTGCTTTTACAGTACTCTCTGCAGAGCTCTTGCAAGTTATTCGGAGTGACATCGCCAGAACGACGCTTCCGTCATGGTTGACTCGTCCTCCACGCACATTTGGCAGCCCATCTCATGGCAAGTTATCGGCCGACCAGTGGCGGTGTGTTTGCACAGTGCACCTGGTCATTTCCCTTGTTCGGGAATGGTCATCTTCTTCAGCCTCACCGAGGGACAAGCTCTTGCTGTCGAACTTTATTGATCTCATAATTGCTGTAGATATGGCCACGAGGCGATCAACATCACGAAACCGAATCTCCGCATACACTTTCCATATCAACAGGTACCTCGAATCTCTTGGGACACTGTTCGAACAACATTCGTTAGTTCCCAACCACCACCTTTCCCTACACCTTGATGAGTGCCTCTCCCTCTTCGGTCCCGCCCATGCCTGGTGGTCATTCCCTTTCGAGAGATATAACGGTGTAATGCAAAAGCTCAATACCAACTACAAGCCAGGTTTGTTGTCGTGTGCTGTCAGTCCCATCATGTAACTCATCAACATTTAAAGGGGAAATTGAAATAACATTCCTGGAAAACTTTTCGATCGGTAGCAACCTGCGTGTTGTCGCAGAGGAACTGAAGTGGCCCCCCCTTCAAGAGTACGAGGAGATGATGCACGAGTTCCGAAAGACATTTTCGGTTCCAACTCGAGGTTCTCTTCTCGAAAACATCATTCCACTGGTCGGCGAACCATCGATGAGCCCAGAAGATGCAAAACTGAAGACTCTTGACGAGGACAACTATCAGTTGCTCTTAGCAAGAATAAATCATGATATCCCGGATCATACGACACAATATGTTCACTGGACTTCACGCGATTCACCTTTGCTTCTGAGCCAGGAGGTGCAGCACACCCGCTCCGTCAAGATGGCTGGGGTGGAATACGCCTCTTGTGGCAAACGGAATAGCGGGAACTCGTTTGTCTTAGTCAACCATCTGCAGGGGGACGGAAAGACAGCTCTTGTTCCAGCACAGATAAAAATGGTATTCTTGCACTCTCGCCACCTGACAGATGGTACCGACCATGTGGAACCTTTTTTTGCCGTTCGCACATACTGTCCCCTGTCCGAGGAAGACCAATCCAAAGACCCCTACCTTGCATTTCCACTGCTCGAAACACGGTTGTACTACAACACCTTTTCCTCTCGTTCACACGTATTAAAGCAAGCCGACATAGTCTGCCATTTTGCTTCCTATGTCTATGAGCCAGAGAACATATTTGATGAAAGTGGGAATAAGCGATCTTGTATTGTAGTACGTTCCTTGGATAGGTCATAAATAGTATGGGGCCATCGCGTTGTGTGCGACTAGGACACTAGGATCAATCGTGATTGAGACCGGGATGGGCCGGATGTGCATGAATTGTACGAACTCGTCACTATTTGTCTTCGGCAGCCTGACAGAAATTAGGGCGAGGAGAGCAAAGGGAGCAGGAACAGTACCTCTTCCTTCTTATCCCTGTCTTCTTCCTCCCCGATCTCCTTTTCGATGACTTCTCTCACCTTTTGATCTTGGTCCTCGTCTCTGGCGCAAGACGACCTTTCCAGCAGCCAGTTGATCAACGAGAGCAAAGACGGCATCAAGGGGAAAGACATCGTTCGCATGATTGCGTCGTGGATGCACCAGGTATGCAAACGAGCAAAAGCAAAGAAAAGAAGATGGTCGTTGAAACGGTTGGGCTGATCGGTTATGGTGAGAGAAAAGGCGGGCGAGAGAGAGGGGTGAAGGTCATGCGGGTGAAGGTCATGCGGGTGAAGGTCTGGGGAATGGTTAGAGAATGAAGGAGGGAAAAGAAAGGGATGGACAAGGGCGCGCTTGTGGTTGTGGTTGAGAAGCTAGCGGCAAGGATGTCAGACAGTAGAGATAACGAGCGGAACTAAGACGCACCGTGATCGACACCTTAAGCCCCCTGCGCTTGTCCTGATCGACTCAATTTCCCGTCTTGCATGTTCGATCTCCTTTTTGATATCTTCCTTTTCTTTCTGCTCCTCGATCAGCTTCTTGGCGCGCGTGAGCTTCGCGCGGCGGGACGCCTCCTCCTTTTCTTTGCGTATGCTCAACTCTGAGAGGAGTTCCCTGCGGCGTGCGACGAGCACTTTGCGCAGAGAGAGGGCGCGCAGTTCGGCGTTAGCTGCAGCAACAAGTTCAGTGGACTGGGCGGACTGGCGCCTCAAGCAGGTACGCAGGAGCTCAGCCGAGGACAGCTGAACATCGTTCCGAGCCCGGGTTTTCCGTCTTCCTTCGATTCTTTCTTCAGCCTGTCATCTAGGCTGCCATCACTTCTGCTCATGTTCCACTCGCGCAGGCTCTGGATTGCTTCTGCCGCAGAAAAGGTTGAATCAAGAGGTGAGAACGATGATGAGCAACTCAAAATTACGAGGCATGCCGTGGCGATTTCATGTGCAGTATACCAAATTAGTAGATTATACGAAATATACAAAGATCATACGAAATATATCCAGATCACACTGGAGGTTATCCGGAGATCATCCAGAGATCAAGTCCGCATCATACTAAATAT
>JBBPNU010000362.1:0-18477 GCA_038091055.1 Leccinum angustisporum
ACGTGTTGTTTTGACAATACACGATTTGTTCCAGGACAACGACAGTCTCCACGTTTCCTTACCCCCCTCACCTTCCTCGATGCCCCCCATCGAACTCATTCCTATACACGCTCGCGTTCGCGCGTTGCTCAGGTCGACCTGCAACGGCTCCTTCGCCATCGCTGGCAGGTCTGCCGAACGCGACGTGATCACGAAATTCATCGCATCTGCGCGGGAAGACATCACCCATTCCGACGATCAGCTCAAGTCGTCTCTCTTCATCTCCGGAACACCTGGGACTGGAAAGACGGCCCTCGTCAACTCTGTCCTGGCTGGACACGAGTATTGCCAGGACCTGAAGGTCATAACGGTCAATTGCATGGCCTTGAACAACGTGGACGGCCTCTGGGATTGTCTCCGCGAAAACTTTGAGAGCTCTACGCTAGTCAAAAGAACCAAGGGCCCAAAGGCAAAGGGGAGGCGGCTCCTAGACAGAATACTAGCCTCGCATAAACAAAGATGGTACGACTTGTCTTGTTCCCATTCCATACCCACACTGACGCACTCTTTTTCACAGTCTCATCGTCCTCGACGAACTCGACCATGTCGCGAAATCACCCCACGACCTTGCTTCCATCTTTTCATTTGCTCACAAACACTCCTCTTCTGTTCGCGTCATCGGCATAGCAAACACACACACCCTCTCTATTTCCTCAAATCTATCAGATGACGAGGTTGCAAACGTTTTGACCCTCCACTTCAGCGCATACACGGCTTCTCAATTGCTCGAAGTATTGCAAGCGCGTCTATCGCCGTTATACGCCGAAACCTCTGAGCAGCTCAACAAATTCCTACCCACCGGTCCCTTGACCCTGCTGTCCAAAAAAGTCGCCTCCCAGACCGGTGACGTGCGCACACTCTTCGAGGTCCTCCGAGGTGCAATAGACCTTGCCGTTTCGTCCTCCACCCTCGCTGCCGAAAATCCCTTGCACACTCCCATACCTTCCATCACCCCAAACCACATCCTAGCCGCACTAAAGGCGTACCTACCTTCTCATTCAAAGCCCTCAATGCCACATGCCACCACCCAATCCTGCAACAGCGAGACCGCAGTCAAGGTTCGCAACCTCGGCTTGCAATCGAGATTAGTCCTTCTCGCGATCGTCCTCGCCTCAAAGAGAAAAGACGCCGCGCTTCCCCTCTCTTCCATTTCGAACGCCCTACCCAAAACCCCCACCAAACGCACCGCTTCTAGGCTTCGCCTTCTCGAGCTTCCTCAGCTCTATACGTATTATGTCACGATCCTCGAACGTTCTGAAAACGGGGTTTTCTCGTCCGTCTCTCGAAGCGAATTCTCCGACCTAGTGAGCGTGCTGGAGACGTCTGGTATCGTTTCATCTTCGGTTCCTGGCTCGACTATCCTTTCTCCATCCAAGTCTGGTCGTCGTGGTCTCAGCCGAACTACATCGTTTGGATCTCCGAGCAAGGGTGCCACGTCGTGTCAAGAAATCCAGTTGGTCGACTCTCTTCGCGTCGAAGAGGTCTTGCGGGGCTTGGGCTTGGACGCGACATCACCCAATCCGGATCCACGAGAGGAGGAAGTACGCGCAATATGGATTCGGGAGAACAGGCGGACGAATAAAGACTTGATTCCGATACCCTCTTCCATACGGGACCCACTGGATCTTCTTGATGATGCTTTCAAGAGTCGTCCTTGATCTTGACTTTTGACATCACTATTGCTGTTGTAACATATTATTCTATTCTCTTTGGTTTGTCCTCCTCGTTCGAACCTGTACGAAACGTCTAGTTTATGCTTTAGATTTATACATTCACGGAGTCTGGACCATTACGTATATCATTGTAATCACCACGATCGCATGCTTGCAACGACTGTCAGCGAAATTCAACGAGTTCGAATCCACCAATCGTTCTGGTTCAGGCATGCCAAAAGATGTCGAAGTGCATCCACCCCACCCGGAGGCACCCGAGACTCCCATTCCGTATATGCAGATTGAAATTGTTCTACGCCTTGACTTTTCCCGTGCTTTTCCAGTGTGACTTCCAACGTGCGTATCTGGTCGTCAGGTCAACAAAATGGCCACATTCGCAACAACATCGATCCACTGACCAATGCAGATAACTTCTTGCGGAAAGAAGCGTAGAGTGTATCCAGTACGGGCGATGCCTGATACTCCGCCATCCGACCGTCCTTGAGGTCACCGACAAGGACACAAAACTCGAGAACGACCTCCAACGTTCCGCGCAAAAGATCGCTAGCAGCCCTTTGAGTCGACCTTAGGAGGCAAGCGCTGAGTATATCGTCCAGAACGGACGAATGACAGTCCGCAAGAGCGAAGACGTCACTGAAGCCGCTCGATGCATCAGGATTCTCCCGACAAGCAGCGATGCGTAATAGGAACGCGTCGAAATTGCCTCCGATGGCAGTATCGTATATATAGGTGGAAAGCGTGCTGAGAAATGTGTGCGCCGTGAACCGGAAGTGGAGCAGTAGCGCACGAGACGATGAGAGTGTTGGGAACAGGGGGAGCGCACTAGTGCGTGTCAAGCGGAAAACGGAGCGAATCGCACACTCCACTACGCCTGGAGTCAGTCAGTCAACACAGGAATACAGGTCAACTCACCTCGCGTCAGGCGGAGCAAAAACGCAAAAATCCTCTGATATTTTGATAAGACTGCCGTCGGAATCAGCGTTGTCAATGGCTGGGGAACCTTGTAATCAAGATATAAGAAATCTAACGCTCTGCTGCGTGTGAACAGGTGTAACATGTCAGATCAGTAGATTGGGCGTACTCGATTGCTGTAAATGTCCATGTGAGGTGTGCGTCAGATCGAACAAATTATCCACTTACAGAGAGGATCAAGCGCGCGTTCGCGTCCCCTGCCACTGAGCTCACGTATAGCAAAGCCCAGGCGGGTTTCGGCTTCGGCCATTACACGATGTGCACCGTCCAAATCAGCAGTAGTACTTTCCCCGCTTGGTGGATGATTCTGCTGAGAGTCGACTATGACAGTCCGCAGGAGGAAACTGAGCTCAGAACCACCAGGCGGCCAGGAATCTCTGGTCACAAGGAGAGGCGCCAACCCTACCGGCCAACGACCGTTGTGAGATTGGTCAGGGAGCGTTGTGCCCTTCGACTTGTATCGCAGGAGATTGTATAATTGCACACTATGGCTTGTTCTATCTTCCGCGTCGGAAAACAGAGCAGTACAGAGTCGCGACTTGAATGAATGTGATGTGAGCAGCATATGCGAGCGGAGTAACTCGAGGTGGGCATCAATGCAGAGGAAGGAAGACCTGTCGAGAAACGCTGCCAAGAGTGCACGAGAAAGCGATGCGGCATGATCCTGGAGAGGTCTAAACATAACTTCACATAGGAGTGAAGGACTTGGAGTGATATTCGGCAATAAATCCGGGAAGTTTGCTATGAGTTCGTCGAGGACAACTTGAGAGTCGGGCTCTGAGGAAGAGAAGGATCCTGGGTCTAGATCGAAAACTCTGAAACCCGCGAGCGGATCTTCATTGCCCGATGACTCATCTAAGCGAGATTGTATTGATTTCGGAGAGACAGCTGTAGAACTGTCCTTGACCCCAGCGCCCCTCCACATTCTCTCGATACTCTCTTCGGTCCAAATCCACGATATTTTGTTCGAAGGTAACTCGGTAGAGACAATCGGGTGCTCTGGCTTGGCCGCCTCAAGTAGTTTCAAAGATTTGTGAGCAGCCGGGAGGATGCTAGCCAATGTTTCTGGAATGAAATTCGGAAATGGACCATCTGCATCTATGCCGCCGTCTTCAGCTTGCCAGGGAGTCTCTATCTCATCGTCTTCACATTGAAATGTAAAGTCCGTGTGTTGGTTTTTCTCTGCCATAAAGGAGTACGCCTTACGAACTTCACCGTAAGCCAACAGTTTGCAAAGCGCGCGAATATATGGCTCGGACGAGACCGTCAGGATGTATGCCATGATAGCTGTGACGGCTGGGGGAGAGTGGCGGTCTATATGGGTTTCGAAGGTCTCGTAGACAAGAGCCAACAAGTCAACAGGAGAGCTCGGAATCTCAGGATATCTCCTGGGCTTAGCATCCATGTCCTAGCTTCGAAATTAGGACGTTATATGATCAAGTCAACCGTCGCGTACCCTAGAACACATCGATGCAAGGGAGATTACGACCTGCTCTAGCTCAGCATAGTAAAACCACGCTGAAGCAAGGGAATGAACACCGGAATTCGACCCTGTTGTGTGGGACAGCGGTCCGCATGACAAACGGTTTCGAATGAACATTAGGGCCGACGAGAGACTGTGGGCGAAGGCATGCACAGTGGTATTGGTCCGCCCTCGTCTCGATTTTTCAAACTTTGTGTTTCCACGTCATACAGAGCAAAGATGACGACCTTACCTTGTACGAAGATCTTGAATCAGTTGATCTAACCGACGCACGAGAGTGCCCAAGTGAAGGAAACGTTGCAGGATACTTCGAGGGTATTTTACTACAGAATCCGAAAAACAAGATGATCACGAACCTTTGTGACACCCCGTTGAGCTTGGCATCGATCAGCAACTCAGACCCGTCTGGAGACACCGCTTGGATGAACGATTGTGACCTTACGTCCCACACGTGTAATGACGACGAGGTTCCGAGCACGACCAAATGGAGCGAACTAAACAAATCATCCTCCGAGTCCACGATTCGGACGACCTTTGCGTGCATGCTACGCTGTGCCCTAAATCACCGTTATCGGCGGGGACTCTTTGATCGTCTTGATACCAAACAAATATCCATATCACAAAGGACTAACCAATTCTGCAAGGAACCAAAGAAGCTAGGATGTTGTTCGGTCACAAACGGGGAATTTCGATGTTTCAGAGGGGGGTTCGGATCCCAAGACATGGAACGGTCCTGTCGTGTCCACTTAATCACCGTAACCACGAGTTGTATCATGAAAACCGCACTTACGATGTCTTGAGTATGAAAGAGTGATGCCTCTTTCCATAGCGGAGCACTGGCAAGCGGAGACTTGGAATCCTGTGTCGATATATCTGAAGGTAGTATTTTAACGCGAGAGAGCACGGGAGATAAAGGCAAGACAAGTGAGTCGTGCAATGGTGTTCTAGATTGAGCGGGTACAAGCAAGGTTTGCACAATAGGATCTTGGGGTTTGTCGTCCAACCGGGGTATTGAGAAACATGATGAAATGGGTTTCAAGGCGGGAAGAGTGAACCCTTCATGTTCTTGGAGCCACTCAACCGTCTGGGGCTCCATACTACGTTGTGTTTAGATTGAATGTTGAAGTGATCGCTCGGATTTGTCCAAGTTCAAACCGCGCGCCATCTACTTAGTAAGTACGTCATGGTCATGCTAAACAGACATCTCTACGAAATGAAGGATTTTGTGACAAATATAATTCAAAAGGCCAGTCGTTTCCTTTGGCTCCTCTTCGACGGCGGCTTGACTTCCCGGCCGTTCGCTAGCCAGAATCTCGATCTCCGCCTTCCTCCTAGTGTGCAAGATACGCATGAGTTCCTTCCTATGGGAGAAAAATTTCAGAGAACGCTGCGTAAATCATCTCAAACTTCATGCCTCCATTCCGTGGGTAATCTACCTGCATGACGTCGTAGCATCGACATGGCCTGCGGGACAGCTCGGGTTAGAAACGGGCATGACAACGAAGAACTCCAGGACTCCCCTTTTTTTCATCATGCTTCGTGATAGGAATCAGTGCATCCAGCTGAATATCTAGTCTGCGATGAAAGTTTAAGAGAAGTGTTAATCGGTCAACCAATCCAATTATCAATACCCTGCGAGTTCCGATGCTCTGACCCCAAGCCATTGGATGCGATGTGCAGCGAGTTTTTCGTTCTCGTGTCTCAGGTTTTGGCTGCCATATCTATAAACTGAAAGTATGTCTAGGCCATAGGCGTCTCCGTCAACCAACCCCATTATAGGTACGCTGAAAGACCCGTCAGGCATGCACAGAAAGCTCCGGTCTGCTTACGCGTCCGGCAGGTTGTCTGATAAAGTCTTCACGAGTTGCCGAGTGGCAATATCAGGGTACCCTTTACCCTGAAAGACGACTCGTCAGTGGTGTCCCACAGAGAGAGGTATGATGCTCTACAGTGACGATTATCCCACAGCCAGGGAGCCCCGGATACCTGGTAAACTGTTGCTGGCACAAAGTATGGAAGACTGCCTGTAAGCCCAGGATAAAAGCACGCCGAGAGGTCAATAAAAATAGAGCTCGACGGATGGTAAGTCACCTCCTTCTCAATCACGAGAACCCAACTGAGATCGGACGTAACTTCAAATCGCTCGATGTCTTCTCCAGCTGGAATAAGCGTACCCTAATCCCAACGGATACAGTCAAACGGACAGGTATGAAGTCGCACATACCTCGGAATCATTTACTCGCAATACTTGACCATCCAGTAGGTGTATTACGAGGCCACCACCGCAGACGAGGCCTTTCGAACTGGCACGCTATGACATGCATCGAGTTAGGCACAAAAGGCAGTCTCTAACTTCAGAGTAATCACTATGTTCAAGTCCGCTCTGTCGAGTTTTAAGGTCGCTGCCAGGTCGTCCACGAGCTGCCATAGTTGGATGTCATGGATTCATGAAAGGTCTCGTGCTCACCTTGTCCACTGTCTTCTGTGATTTGAATAGCGTGACATCTTTGTAGAACAAATCACTATAACCTGTCAGTTCGACACCCAGGTTCTGGGAAGACTGTTCCCCAACCGTTTGGTTAGTGAAAAGTCCTGGCTAAGGGCCTCGTGTACGAGATTTATCACTTGTAAAAGTTGGGCTGATGAGCAGTTAACACGTCAGATACATTACATGGGCCAGATTATCCCTCGCCTACCAATCGGCCTTGAACTTGGGGTCCTACTAGTACTTTGAGTAGGAAAGCGGAGAACTCGAGAAGCGCATCTATACAGCATGAGTTTACCATTGCAGGGAATAGAAAGAAAGGAACGCAATCACCCTTCGGATTTGTCTTTCCGTCTGTCTGCGATATGAATTTCGACTTTGCCTGAATGTGTTTTGGTGATAGATTCTGGGTCCCGTCCGGATTTTTCAAGGGGCGCCGCCACGATCTGCTCTAGGACCTTGAGCATAAGACGTTCGATCTGTGCTATTGTTTGGCTTATCTGACCATTGTATATGCGCTCGGGAAAATGAAACGAAGCCGCATACATTGTGGTGTCACGGCCATCAAGCTCTTCTTGATCGCTCTCAGTGCAAACCGACTCTTCTCTGGTTGGCGATGATTCCGTCGTGCCTTCTGTTGACTCTGCCATGTTTCCAGTAGTATGTGGCACTAGGATGAGACGCGTATGGCGGAGACTAGATTCACAACCACCCGAACTGATCAAATATTCAAAATACATATCGTTCAATGTCGTACCACGTGCATAAGAATACATGAAATCCACAATGTGTCAGCCCCACATTGGTACATCTACACCGAACCAGAGAGGGAGATTGTTCCAAAAATCTTCTTTTGCTGCAAGAACTACGGAGGAGAACTCTGCATGGCATGTGTCGCAAGTTCGCATGGTGGAAGGGCCATCATCGGGAAAGCTTTCTCGGGTTTGCATCGCATCGGCGGACGACATCGCATACAAAGGGTCAGAGGTGCGGTGGCTGATGACTCCGTTGATATCTCGAAGGAGCTCGAAAGTGATAACCTCGAACGCGATCTGACAGGCACGTTTCACCAAAGGATTCGGATCGTTGCGACGAAGGCACCAGGTTGCGGGCGATCTTCCTTCGAGTTCGTTCACGATGAAAGTCGAAAAGTAGCGGGCGGCATGTTCGCGTCCACGGAGAACACAGTGGAGATCGCTTTCGTCGAGACGGACGCAGTCGCCAAGTTGGACATCGAAGATACCTGTCGCGGCCTCGCTGGGGGCATAACGAGAGAGATCGTACATGGCCGAGGGCAAGAGGAGTGGAGCATCAATGTCCCTGGCGAGCTTGATGACCTCTCTGCGGGCGAGAACGGTGGTGAGTCAGTGAACGGGACGATAGAGGATCACGGACACGGGATGGGGTAGCCTGGGACGTGGGGCATATGCACCGTCGGGGGTGATTAGGCTACATTCGCGGGACTCCCACTGGACGAGAGACTGGGGCCAGGATGCGTAGAGGGCAGAGAGAATGTCGTGGCGGACGCGGTGAACCTTGTAAGTGGTGAGGACGCGAAGGAGGCTGGCGACTGTGGGGAAGCCGGGCTGATCGTAGGAGATGAAGGAGCTAGAAAAGGTCAAGGTACGAGGGGGAGAGGAGGAGACAAGAATGACACGGACATGCCGTCGTAGAGAGCCTGGAGGAGGTGGGCGATGCTGCGGGAGGACTCGGGCAGACGGAGGACGGGACGGCCGTCGATGGCGGTGTCGGTGTCGGTATTGAGCGAGTCGAGGAGGTCGCGTAGGACGGGAGAGTGTCTGATGAGAAGACCGCGGTGTACTACAAAGTAATCAGAACCGGCGAGAACGACGACGTTGCCGTCAGCAAAGGAAAGATCGGCGTGTCGAACGAGAGTCATCGTCAACCGCGCGTGGGAATATTTGACCCCGACCCCCCTTCAAATTGCCCTCGTCGGTTCAAACTCTTTTCTCTTCCTTATCGTTCAAAATGTCTGACTCTACCACTGCTGCTGCTCTTCGTCTCATCCCAGGCGCACCACCGCCCCCAGCCCTCTCAAAATCACAGAAGAAAAAGCGCAGGACGGGCACCAAGAGCAAAACACCAGGTTCACCAGCAGAAGGCTCCGTCACCCTCCCCGACGTTCCCGACGCTCCTCTTGTCGACAGGGCCCCCAACGAGTCCGATCACAAGGAGTTTAACGTCGCTCCAGAGCCACCTGCAGCTTCCGAAGCCCCCACACAAGATGACCTCAACCCCAAATCTAGCCCTGTCGTTGAACTGATGCAAAAACGTATGCGCGCTCTGAACAAGAAAATCGTATGATTCCTTCGTTCCCTCCCTTCATTAATACCGCGCCCAGCTGACCCGAACGACCCCGCAATAGTCCCGCATCGCAAGCTACGCGTCAACTGAGTATGAAAAACTCAATGACGACCAAAAACGCTCTCTCAAAACTCTTTCTTCCCTCGAGGCTGTCTACAAAGAACTTGAAGACGTCAAGAAATCGATAGAGGTGTGTATTCTTGCGGATGCCGATCACCACAATGTACGCTATCCCCTTTTAGGTACACGAGGTCGAGGTGTCTCGTGATCTAGCATTAAAGCGTGCCGAGTTGGAACACACAGAGTCTCTCAAAGTCCAAGCAGCCGTTTCCTCCGCGAAGGCAAGGCTGCTCTCAACTCCGTCTGATACACTGCATTGCCTTACCTTTCTTGCAGGAATCCTACGTTTCGAGCATTTCTTCAGTACTGACACTCCTTCGTTTGCACTCCGTGCTCGCAAACGGTGATGTTCCTCCTGTGGTACTCGACTTCGATGAAAGCGAAGGCTCAGCCATCTTCAAAGTACAAGACGTTCTTCTGGGAGAAGAAAACGATACCAAAACCACCTTTATTTCCGGTTTCTTGTCCGGAGAGGGCGAGTTTAATGGCGTTTCGTGTAAGTCAATGGTTTTCAGGGTCACGAGACTAGTTAACCCTCGTTCCAGTTACCCGGTTGTTAAGTATCGCACAGTCCTTCATCAATCCACCGCGCGATCCCACTCCTCTGCCAGCTGAGCCAGAGCAAGTTGAAGCTGAAGCCGAAGCCGAACCTGCACCTGTGGATGAGCCAGTGGCAGGTATCCCCGATTCTCTGAATGGCACTAGTAGTAGCTTCCGTTTCATGCAAGCGAGCGAGTTGGAGACAGCATCGTTTGAAAACGGTGCCGAATGGGTAGACAAGTCTGATATAGAACCCAACGAAGGTTCCGATGAACAACCCCATGTCGCTGAAACTGCCTCCGTTGAACCCGTGGAAGTCAGCATCTCATTCTTTTGCCTAGTGTCATGTGACTGACAACCAGTTTACAGACGATATCAACTCAACCAATTGATTGGGCGGCAGATGAAGAGGCTGGCCTTCCCTCGATCGCAAACCTTCAAGCTACTTTTGCACCATCTGAATCGGCGACACCTGTCATTCAGACGATGGAAGTGAATGTGAACCTACCTTCGTCAGCGCCGCTCTCGAATGGAGATGTTTCGTCACAAGCACCGCACACGGAAGGGGACAGCTTCATGCAATCACCCCGTGGAGGTCGTGGACGTGGTAGAGGTCATCGCGGTGAACGTGGTAATATGCGTGGTGGTTTCCGTGGTGGCGAGAGAGGTTTCCATCGAGGAGGGGAGCGGGGTGGGTACCGGGGCGGTAATCGCGATGGTCATCGGGATGGTAATCGTGATGGTGACCGTGGCGACCGTGGTGGTGACCGTGGTAAATCTCTTCAATATGATCTCTTTCCTGACATCCAGCATTAATAATCTCATCCCAGGTCATCGCAGCAATCGCACGGATGGCGATTGGCGAAACCCTGACGGCGAAAATCGTGGCAGGGGTCGCGGCCGCGGCCGAGGAGGACGAGGAGGAGGTGGAGACCGGGGAGGTACGTGCCACAACATATGCTTCGCTACAGAGATTTGAACACAGGCTCAGGTCCACGAGAGCCTCGTGGTGCGGCTCCTCCTTCGTAGGTCAGGTTTGTCCGCTGTCTTCATTTCGCACCAAGGTGAAGGCCGGTCGGATGAAATGAGATCCCCAGTAATACTGTTTGCTGAACCTATGTGACTACTTACTCCTTGTGACAGAAGATGGGATGTAATTTTGAGACATTTTGAGCTTAGCTGAGCACGCTGATTCTAGTATAGACCTCTCCAATTGGATAACTGACAGTGCTGTGCTCCCTTGGGCCTTGACTTGAAGCCTGAAAGACCTGATGAGTAAAGTCTGCATTTCGAAGCTTGCACCTCGGAATGCCACTGCTTACCGCCGTCGTTGATGAAGACGACGCGACCTGGCCTTGGCTTTCCTGGAACATCCCAGGACGATAATTATGCCATCAAGTCTGAGCCCACATTGCGTCGAACAGCCTCATGCAATCATAATGATGGAGATGCGGCTATTGCAATGTGACATGTTGACAGACGGGAAGGGGTACATAACAAGCGTCACGCGTCACGCGTCACCCTTGCGGACCCGTTGCGGCATGATTGGTCCGCTCGGAAACAAACGCTCCGGAGCCGGATCCAACTACAACACCGCAGTGCGCAGTCGTGCGGCGTGCGCAGTATATATGATGGTCCATATGTCCCCTAAATAGCCAGGCATAGGTTGTCCAAATTTTGCTGATCACTGCGGGGAGAGATTGCATGAGTCAGATTCTGATCATCGAGTCTGTGACTGTCTGTCCATTAGTTAGACGCCTATACGATTATATATATACCCTACTTTGATCACCAATCTCGTTTGCTTCCATCTTCCATCATGTCTCAAAGTATGCAGTCTGTTCTGATCTCAAACCATTTTTGGCTGAACCGCCGCCCGTCATGATGTAGCTTTCATAGTCACGTTCGACGACAAGACATCGTACGAAAAGTCCAAAGAAGACGTTATCGCGAACGGAGGTACCATCAAGAACGATCTTGGATCCACCCTCCTCGTACGTTGCCGCGCTTCTTTTCCTTTCCTTTCTGCAGGATCTCAAGGATGGCTTCTAGGGTTTCAGCGCCGTCATGCCCCTTACCCTTGTTCAGACATTGTTCTCCGGTAACTTGAAGGACAGCGGTATCAGTTCCTTTGGTACGGGCACCTGGACCAAATACACTTGCCCAGTCGAGCTGATTTCACTTTTCTCAGAGGCTGACTCTGTCGCCACAACACAGGTAAACGACGAGGAGCGGGCGCCTCTCGTAGGCCAATAGACACTACGTTGTCATGGTAGCACAATTGCAATGTACGATACGTGTTGCGGGCTGCAGATGGGCATGGTCATGTATCAGTATGCGATTCCCACTATCCCATCTTACCGATCGGTACGAATAAACAGAGTCCACATGAGATGGCTTAATTTAAATGGTGGAACGGAACACGGTCTCAGGTCACTATGAGGATCTCTCCCCTACCATCCTTTAGCACAACCAACTCGCATTCGATCTTCTCCCCGGTGTCCATGCAGACTACCTCGGTTGGATCAAGAGGCGAAGTCCGTATCTGTCGACGTTCAAAGAAGGAGCGTCCAAGGACAACGTCAAAGTGAGGTTCCTCGGAGAGGTAGACGGATATAGATACGCTCTTGGGCTTTGGCGGCGGCTGTGAATTGCTATTCGAAGACATCCCGGTTTTGGATCCTGAAGCAACTGCTGGCACCAACGTAATCGGCCATTTTCCGAGATTGACCAGCCCGCCATAGCCATAATGTCCCGGGATAGCATCGGCAGGTATGAACCCGTGTCTCGAGGCGAACTTTCTCGAAACGTATACATTGCGATAACCATTCTTGAGAAGCATCCGTACTTGGGGAAATGCATACGAGTCAACACTCGTTAGGATGGAAAAGAATGCAAGCTTACCGTTTCCGACGGGGCCGATGGAACCCATGACGGTCCTCACACCGTTTTCGTTATGGAATTTCTGAAACGCCGTCCTGTGTTTCACAACGCTGCTTGATTCCTCGGCGACCGCATTCTTTGCGGGGCGTTTCTCTCCGAGACTTGCTCGTGGACGGGATCGGGGCGACGCAGAGGGTGAAAGGCGAAACAGGTAAAACGAAGGATTTCGGTATGCTGGTGGTTCAGGAAGTTGACCGGCGGGATCTCGGACGTATAAAGTAGGTGATGCGCCTGGCGCAGTTTGAGCCGAACTCGAAGAGGAGGGAGTTTGATGACGGAGAACAAAGATCGTGTAGTCACGATCTAGAATGTGGTCAGCGCGAACCTTCATATATTACCGATAGGAGCATCACCATCGTCTAGATTCCAGATGGTGTCGCCCCAGACGTATTTGATCCATCCAGATTGTACACGTTGTCCTTGAAACTCTGTATGGCATTTCCGAGTCAATTCATCACAAAGTTGCCGCAATGAGTCGTCCTTCACTACATCCTGTGGCATGAGAACTTGACATTAGCGAGAAGCACACCACCTACGGACAAGAATGCATTATGGCATAAGACGACACTGGCGTATGTACATTGAGAATGGAAGGAGATGCGGTACCAGACATCGTGGAGAGAGGAGCAAGCTTGTTCCCACGGCTACACTCTTCCGCAATAGGATTACCATTGTAAATACTTGTCTAGTTTATGTACCCCCCTGGACCATAGTCCGATAAACACTACCAGCAACTCAACAACGGCCTCACTTGTACTAGTTCAAGGCGCTGCGAAAGGTGTTAAATTCGATCTGATATGGTAGCAGTTGAGCACTGACCTCAACAACAACTGTGCGTTTGGGCTGCTCCGCCTCGTCTATCCACTCCAGGGTGTTATCCAGCCGTCTCGAATGCCCAACGTAACCATCCCGTCCTACGTGTCGTGACCTTGGAGGCTCAACATGCGACATGGATCTCGACATGGCTGTCAAGTCCTCCTCTGTCATAGAACAAGCAAGCGATTGCTCGCCTGGCAAGGATGTCACCCCGTTGGGACTACCGGGGGGTGAAAACTCTGTCGATGCAGACAAGTCTTGATCCATTGCGTCTCCATCTCCCGTCTGTATGAGAAGTGGAGCGTCTTCGCGCGTCATCGAGGCCTCTCCTACATCAACTTCTTCGTCTTCTTCCTCGATCAAGGGTTCGTCAACACCAAGCCTATGTAAACTAGCTTCGACCGCATCCAACCTCTCGAGGTGCTCGAGCACAGTCACTCCTGTTGTACCAGGATGGACTTTTTGGAATTTCGCAGAAAATGGGAACGGTCGGTTCGCCTCAGACGAACGCCGGCGCATAGGAGGTGGAAAATCACTGGATTGGCTAAGACTGCGGCTGCGCCGAGGGAGTGGCACGGTGCTGATTGATGGCCGAGGAGAAGAATTGACGGGTTCGACGCCTCCAGGCTGTGCCATCTCTTCTGTGATTTCAGTCTCGTCGTCCCAGACAAGCGCCCTCGTTCGCCGAGTTAACTCCAAAGGACCTAGATTCCAATCAGTAAACAAGGTATTGCATAGCGTAATAAGGTATTCAACCTTCGTCCTAGCGTGTTCAAAGGTTCCTACTCAATAGATATCCCGAAAGCAATGCAACTAGGACTCACTGCGTGCTTCAAAGACTCTACAATATTGTAAGCCTGTCCTTTGATGACGGCTAGTTGTCTCTGGTGATACAATAGTCAAATTACCAAGATAGGGCTCGCATCGCTGACCAAGTACTCACCCTGAACATCTTTGGGTGAAAATCTGGATCTACGGCGAATATCTTCCGTAGCTGGAACGTCGTTTCTTCCCACCACGTTTTGCTAGTTAGGAGCGATAAAAAGTGTTGCCGCGTCTTTTCGCTGAACGGTCGACCAATCAGGCTCACGGGAAGGTACAGCCATCCATAAGTGTATGAACGCCATCCCCGCGGGTGTTCGTGAGGGAAGGAGAGTGAATTGTCAATGGCAGCGATGTGGATATGTGGACGGTGAGTATATTCGTTCGTAAACGATGATGGTGTCTGAGAGGGTGGGATAGCGTGTGCAAAAGTCACCGTGGACTGCGAGGGTACCGAGGAGTCCGAGTGTCGAAGCTCGTTCGTAAGTGACATTTGCGGCCGTTTTGATGGCTGAGGAGCCACGTCGATGAGTGACTTCTCGTGGTCACCTTCGCAGTACTTGATCATGTAATTGTCCGCCCCTCGGTCGGTATTAAGCATGAGGTAATCTGGGCGAATGGTCAAACGCTGTCTAAGACGGCCTAAGAGAAGTTACCTAGTATCACAAGTCTTCCAGGGAAAGGTTGTGAACACATTTAACATGGGTTCGAACATGGACTTACTTTTCGAGCTCTTCTCTGAAACTTTGTTGAAGTGTCCTCGACCAATAGAATGGGCGAGCAGAGTCGCCCTCTTCTGTGACATCGAATAAAGCACGTTCCTGCTCAGGGTCTTCCTCTTCCAGATCTTCGTCACCAGTCCTTCCGCAAATGATTTTCAACGTAGATAAGAACTTCTTCGTTGACAACCCTTTCCGGTGAGGCGAATCGTCAAAGGTATCAGCTAGTGAACGACCCGGCCATGGGTGTTTGCGCAGAAAGTCTGAAGCGTCTAGAAACACAAATAAGTCGGAGCCCAGTGAATGAAAGATTTGGTGGTACCAGTATATCCGTGCAAGAAAAGCTGCATACTTCCTATCTTCTCTGGTAATGGTTTACCCTTCTTCGCTGCGCTTCTATCGAGCCAGTCGTAGAAAAATGCCTGACAGCACGTGAATCAATGATCCTCCGATGAACGACCTGTACTAACTTGACTCGAAAGCGACACTAATTGGGTGCGTGGGACGATATGCAGCGACAGCCGTTCGTCAAGCAGAGAAGCAGCGGCCTCTGATATGTAGCTGATACCGATATATCGCGTGAGCTGTGTGGAAGTCGAAATAGGTACAACGATCACCTTAAATTTGGTATGAGACAAGAACGACCAAACGGGATAATCCAGCGGAATTGACGATGAAGCCATTTTGTAGTCTGTGTCGTCTCGTAAATTCATTTCATGAAGCACGTAAAAGGAATGCTTACCTTGGGGTTAAGACGACCATATGGCTCTTCGTCTTTCGGTTTGAATACCCTGTCCGGGCCTCAGCCACCAATACTCGAAACGCGGTGGACAAAACGCTCACGCAACCGTCTGAACCTTCCCGTCCACTTTCGCACGGGCAAAGTAAGAGCCCGACGACCCTTTGGTAATCATCTTGGGGTGAATACCTGCCGTAACAGCATTTCGAACCGACTGCGTAATGCTGACGAGCTCGGGTGATGGTCAAAGGGTTAGGCGGCGAGACAACATACCTGTCAAAGGCAACTTGAGTTGTTGGAGGACCGTGATCCAATGTCTTGACCTATTGCAAAACATGTGCGCTCAGGAGGCGTCGCTAACACATTCTTGGCACAAACATACCATTGGCGCGGCCCCTTCATTCGCTTCAGAAGGTAGAACATAGGGATCGAAAACACTCTGCCATATCTCCTTGCGCGAATGGTCCTCCACTTTCTTCTTGCGTTTCACCTTTTGTGCAATGGATTCTGTCCATCTAGACAAACATGGTCGAGTCGCGTTCCCTGGAAAGCCAGCGTATTACTGCACCTCTTGAATGCATTGTCCAATTTTCTCAGGTCTATGTGACCCGGTTTCGAACGATTGAACGCCTGACCGTTCGAGGGTTTGACAACGTGATCATGGTCACCGCCGTTAACCGTCTCCTCGTCTTCCTCCGCATGTTGAGGCAATGGTTCATAACCTGCGTTGCTCGGCATGTCGGGGAAAGTGAAATGCAGAAGTGTACAGGGATGATGGTCGAAGGTAGAATGATGCAATGTGGTTCACTGTCAGCATATGCACGTAAGTTACAAACTTGGGCTAGGAGAATAACTCGTGCCAGTGACAGCGCAGCGTACAGCCACCCTGGTATTGATTCCGAACCGACCAAATAAAGTGCACAGTTACGGTATGGGTACACCTGGAACCCTTCATTACAAGCCTGTCCTGAATCTACTGATCTAGAAGAAATAGTACATGCACAGTGCATACAACGTGTTGACTCCGAATGCTATCATGATTCAACTTGAAATTTTAGTCTACTCCTTCTTGACTGGATAATCTGCCATGCATTTTGTACCTTCGGACGAGCAAGGACTTGGGATACCTCCCTCCACATCTAATTTGAGAGGTGACGAAGATCCTGGCGCAGCGGCAAGGCACGGCGCGCTGAAGAGGCTACGGTCAACGAGCGCAGGGATAGAGCGGATTGAAATCGTGATCCACAGCAAGAAGACAATGCCTAAAACATCAAGTCAGCGAAAACTTAAGTAGGCAGTCAAGAGGAACATACACGACCAAGTCGCACCAAAAACGCGGAAGAACCCGCTATCCAGCACAGTTCCTAATTGTACGGACAACAGGGCATATACGCCGTTCGGGAAAATAAGGCCCCAATACGCCATACCAAAGCTCGGAGGCCCTGACTTCTTTAGAACGCTGAATATCGACAAGAGTGCAATCAAGATCCAGCATATCCCCATAGACCATAGAATGTAAGACCCGCAGAAACAGAAGGATTCAAGGAGTTGTCCGGTAATTGAAGACATCGGGAACTCGCCCGTGGTATGTACTGGGAACAGTGTAGCAAGGTTCGCACCGTTGACCAGTAATGAGTATCCTCCCTGACCTAACGGTCCAAGAACAACAAAGGCGGAGAGGACCAAGTTTGCATCAGGCGGACCGTAGACGATCAACCGAGCAAGATAGATTGTGATCATCATCATCGCAAGACTGAGTCCGATGGTGAGCATGGTGAAAGAAACCCCCGTGGTGATAAAAGCAAAGGTCGTTGAATGTTGATGAAGAGCTGAAGCCAGTAATCCACCAGTAGACGACGCGACGATAAGAGTGACGACAGGTAGAAGCCAAACCGCGGCCATCTTTGAAAATGCGTGCGATTGCGAACTCGACCTGTGACCTTTTATTAGAGCAAGAAGGATATATGGTAAATTGATCGACGTACATCATATACATCATGCCAAATGCACATAGGAAGGAAACTGCCGAGTCTATCCACCAGCATCCCCACAAGAAATAAAGCAGTCCAGAACCACCAACGCCTGTTAGTTGATTCATATCCTGCGCGAATTCAATCCTCGGTCGACCGCAGAATCGGAGTGTCACATACGAGTGCAATGTTTATCAAAGTGGTAAAACCCATCGGAACAGCTCCTACGAACAAACTTTGAGCAGGATGGCGCAACATTTTCGACCAGAGGTCCGGAAACAGTGCATATCTGGCAGCAGTGGCAAGGCTGATCAAGATAAACAGCACGAGATTAAGGAAAAATATAATAAGTGTGAAAATTGTGATAATGGGGCTCCCTTTTCCGTAAGGGAAGTTGTGTATGAGTGCAGAGGTTGCACCTGTACCCATAATGACCGTATGCCATGCGGGGGTAAAGTGTCTGTGGGGTTGCAGTGTTAACGACACTTGATAAGAAAGGCGGAAGAATACGGTTTACTTGATACAGTCTCTCCATGTCTTCTTGGATGACATGGTGCAGATGGTGTTTCACAAGATCAGTGAAGCTTTGGGAAAGCATCATGATGTGTGGCAGGATATATATATGTTTTGTGCGCGCGAAAATTTCCGGCCCGCGCTCCACTCTTCGGAATTCGTGAATTCGGAATTCGCTTCATTAGCTGACGGATGACTCGGTGAACATTACAGCATCACTTAGTAAATTTCCGAGGAGATATCAAATTATAGCTATCTGCCTTTGTTACACTTTGGTTGTAATGATAGATAAACCCTTATAATATGATAGCAATATCA
>JBBPNU010000363.1:0-18432 GCA_038091055.1 Leccinum angustisporum
ACTCGCGGGAATAAAAACCAGGACTGTGTCCGATGAGCTTGCCACCGAGGGCCCGATGCAACTCAAGCACTGTTTCCTTGTCGCTAAAGATGAAGTTGGCATTGGGAGATGAGCGGCAAGCTGGGTTTATGAGCTTCACTGCTCGTGGTGACCGCGTGGGCAACGATCCAGTGCTTGCCGAAATGCCTCGCTGATGTGGTCCATCCCTTGCTGAAACTTGATGGATGCTGATTTGGCTCGTGGAGGTACTTATCCGAGCGAATGAAACCGTCGCCTCTCCAATGGAACCAGTCCGGCCCCCGGCTTTCTCTTGCAAGGTGAAAACAGACTCTGCTCGAGACCAGCATTCCTTAGGTGACATGGATGTCATTTCACTCGCAGATAAAAGCAAAAGGAAATAAGCACCTTTTGATCCCATAAGATTTGGACGGTGTACTGGAAACAAGAAAGTGAGATAGCCACCTTGCTGCAGTGCCAGTGATTGCCGCTCGCTCTCGAGTCGCTCTCGTTCACATACCCCCCGTCCCTTCCTCGCCTTTTTTGTCTGGAGCGTCGATGGAAAGAGGAGTCCTGTGCTGGAGCATCGTGAGGCAGTCCTGTGCTGTGACTGTGAAGCTTCTGTAACCATCGGCTGGTCGTGTTCGGATTCTTTTTGCAGCTAATTCAGTAGGGAACTTCCAGTGAATGTAGCTGCGTCTAAAACTGTCAATGTCAGCGGGAATGAGAGGAGTCCCAGGACCGACGGGGGCCTCTTCTACCTACCTAAGTAGTACATGGTTGTAGCAAACAATGACGCTTGGTGGCGTATGATGAACTCAATTTAAAAGCTGGTTGTCTTCTAATTAGTACATCTCAACTCAGCCTCATGAACCTGTACGTTGTCACAGCGTGTACATTGCGCAGCATGGCCACTTGCGCTGTGTCCGTCTTGGCTCTCTTGGCTCTTGACTCCATCTAGTAAACGCCAACATTCAGTTATTGACAGCACTCCGCTGTCCTCATTTCTCAATCATTAGTACCCCTCTGGATCCATGCAATGAGCCTCGATCAGAACCTGTTTACCCTCTTCTTCATACCGAACACGTCACATCCAGCTAGAAACGTGATCGACCTCACCGATGCCTCAGGCACTGTCCACTACCGCAAGCACCGTATCGTCTCTGACTCCCAACAACAGGTCTACCGAATCGAATTATCCGGTACGTAAATTCCGAGAAAGCGTCTGTCGGCGGTTTGAGGCTCACACCAGCCCGAAACAGACCCTCTTTCCGAGGCGTTGTTGGCGAGTGCGACTGCGCCCAGTGCGACGAGCAAACACAAGACCGTGGAGCTCTATAACCCCTCAAACATCGTCGAGCTCAAGTACACCGGCACGCTCACATTTCGATGGTCTTTCAAATGGGAAACGTGCGTCGTTCCCACCCTTTTTTTCATCTCATTGCAAGGACCAAAGCAACCCCGCAACATCCCTTGTTTCCCATCCAGACACGAGTTCGAATGGAAACGCGAAGAATGTTTTATGATTCGAAAACCGGATCCACCCGTGCTAGTTGCAGTGACGAAGGAACCACCCGGGCGGATTCGATCTTCCTCGGTCCAGATCTTAGATTATAATCTGAATCGGTGCGCGCACCTTGTTTCATGTTACTTCCCTCTCTCTGCCGCTCTGACCTGGTGGGTTCGTGCTCCTATTGCTAGCTTCGATATCGAGGATCGGAAAGGCCTCGAGATCGTCATGCTGACGGCCCTTCTGACCTTCCAAGACTTGAGCGACGTGTATAATGAACCCAGTTCGACCACCGCAAACACGACTGTCACTACGCCCACTGCTGGCACCCCTTCGACTTCAGACGCACCCAAACCCAAACCACCCCCAAAACCAACCCCCAAGAAAGGGGTCGAACGGATCGCAGAATTGCAACTGGGTCGAGGACAAGTGAACGAGGTGACCGTTCTGGAAGAGGGAAAGGTCGCCAACTATGCCAAACATTGTGTACAGCTCTTGCAGGCGAGCGTCCTACCATCTCCCTCTTGGACACCTACGTTATTGATACGTGGCGCAGGACGATGCAATGCTGTTCATCAGTGTACGATCCTCCGATCCGGATAAAGTCCCAAAGGTGTTGCACGTCGTCGAGGAAATCAAGCGGCTGCGTCACAAAGCTGGTATGTGGTTCTCCCCCGCCCGCATGCGTCCGCTTACTTATATGCTGGGTGGCCCTCCCACGTGTGTCAAACACACAGGCAACCCCGATCTCCATCAATATGTGCTCTATGACAGCTCGAACTCCCGAGTTATTAACCTGAACGATGGTGACGGAAAGGGAAAGAATAACAATAAAGAGTACACCCCGCCAAAGAGCCTTACGGTTCACCTTAGCAAGATTGACATGCCCGAGCTTCGGCCCCGCGGAGCACCTTCTGACAGCCGACAGTCGGGGCGACGTGACCAAGACAGTGGGAAGAAAAAGGAGAAGGAAAAGGCGAGCAAGGAGAAAGCCGCCAAGGGCAAGGATAAGGACAAGGACAAGGACAGACATGGCAAGTCAAAGCAAACTTCTGCGCCGCCCAGACAAAGCACGTCTCCCCCTCGGAACCCGGTACTCCATAAGGGCCGCTCTCATCAACATTTGACGTCGTCGTCGTCATTGGCTGTTCAACCGCCACCGCCACCGCCGCCTCGTTGGCCTGGAACACAACCACATCATCACTCACAGCCACCCGCCCTCCCTCCTCGGGTTCCGTCGAGGGTTCATCCGCAAACGACGTACGGAAACTCCTATACTGTCCAGGAGTATTACATGTATGATGACAACGGAGGTGCCGTCAGTGGCAACGGTCCTTCGACCTCGGGCCTCCTCGGGCGGCTCCTAGGACGATGATCAAATGATATTCTTCCCCTCTGGATGGCGGATGCGGTGGCTGATAATCGTCGCCTACATGTGGGATGAATATACCCTAATATACCCCCTTCTAGTTCAGTTTCTAGGTGTCTGACTCCGCTCATAGAGGCTTGGCGAGCGGACTCGGGTGTTCTTTGTCATTCTCCTCGATATAGTCTAGGTCAGGACCTCTTGGCTGGTTTTGGTTAGACTGGCACTGGCCAATCATAGCTCACGAAATGACCGTCATGTGTCGGCATACTCTCCCTTTTCTTTTCGAACTTTTGTTTGACCACAGCTTTATATTTAGTGCTAGCGCTCAGCCCCACTGTTATTGTTTGCCCATTTCCCTGATCAAGTGCCCCGCCTTCCCCCTTCCCGAGTGCCGGGATGTACGTACGTACGTACTGGCACTACTCGGGTAAAACCGTTGGCAAGGAATGGAGCATGATGAAATACAGAATGTGATCAGTGGCACGGCGGGCGGTGCCTGAAGTTGACATATCAACGTTCTTGCAAAAGACTTCGAGTTCAAGAGCAAGGATCTCTTCTCACTTGCTGGTATGTGCATGGAGCGAAGGCGTGGAAGATAACGATCATCTCAGCATGCGCTGATTGCGGCAGGATCATATCATGACGCCGATCTGAGTTAGTAACTCGACCCGGTCGCCAGCCAGTCGCGTTAGCGTTCGCCTCGAAAAGCGAGCGAGGGTAAAGAAGATTTTTGAAGGGAAGCCGGGATTACGGTATGGTCATTGTGAGGGGATGAACCGACTCGGGTTCCCGGTGTCAATCGTTTTCAAGTAAGATGTAAAGGGAGTTTGGGGAGCCGAGTTGGTCGGTTCTACGTGACTCAATCTACGTACATACATATGCCTTTGTCCGGCGGCCGGGGCAGCTTCTCAAGTAAATCTCTCGGCGTTGGGCGTCGACGGCGGTTGCCGAATACGATGTTTACGGAACCTCACGCAACGTTGAGTCGTTTCCAACACAGTGTGTGCGTGTAAAATTTGAATTTGAACTTTTGAAACTGAATTGGGTTTAAATTAGGGTGAAGAGACATGAACGTTTGAACGCTTGAGCGTGGAAGCTCGCGTGCGCGAGGACTCGGCGACTCCGATGACGACGAGCCAAGTTGCTGGGTACACATGTCGTCTTGGTTCAACACAATAGTGCCCTCGGTCGCGTGTCCGTCGTGCGTTGTCCCGGCGGCCTCCGATCGCGATCGAAACCATGACGTCACGGTTTCGAGGAGTAAAAATGGAAAATGGTTGCGATGGGCATTCGAGACAATCGAAACAGCGTGTAGACTACAAGCAACTACATAGTGAGGTAGAAAAACAATAGAACAATGTGGTTTCCGAATGCCATACTGTCATTGTCTCGTCAAGACGCAACAGCCTTGGTTCCTCGACCGAGTCGGAAGCGCAACCGCATGCGCGCCTGAGTGAGGCCAAGTTCCAACCCAGACAAGGTCTCCCAGTTGGCTGTTGACGTTCAACGCATCTATGATGTGATGCATGAACCAGGAAGGGCCTGCCAAGTAATACAGTGTGGTACATCAAGCTTCAAGTTCCAGTCACCACGCCAACGCGATGCGGCATGATGTCACAGCTCCGTCTGGGATATGCCGGATCTGGCTCAGGCGATCTATAGTCTCCCTCCGATCGGACATATGGGCTTAACAACCGTTAACAACCAGACGACAACGACAGCCCAGACTCTGAACGTCCTCGAACGCGTGACAAGATGTAAAAAAGTAACATTTTCCCCGTGTTTCACAGGTTGCCATTAGCCATTAGTTATTGGGCCGCGTCAACGCGTACCACGAGTAGTAAAAGCAAAGCAAAGAATACCTAACGGTGGGATGGAATGGAACATTTGATTACGAGAAGCAGAACAAAGACGTGCAAGAAAATGATAAATAACATGACGATGCAGGCCATTAGTACTAGGGGGAGAGGAGAGGTAAAAAGTTATGACGTTGTAAAATGCAGGATAAAAAGACTATATGCGGTGAGTTGGGGTAGGTCCGTGTAAGTACGTATGGGAGTAAATGGACGCGCTCAAAGCATCCATAGGCAGCAACAGCAGCCAGGATGGAATCAAGTATTGTAACCGAATAATGGAATGTACAATAGTACAGTTTACCGTTGGCCCTGCCGCGTCGGTGGGAGTGAATTGAAACGAATTAGGATTATTGAACTTCAAGCGAACATCCTATGCGACGCCGCCGATTTCGATAAAGCTGCGCCAGTTCCAGGACGATAGATCATCGTCTTTGAGGTCGATGAAACTCCTGAGGGGAAACCAACTTTCGAGAGTACCCCGACGTTTACGTCCAGTCCTTGTTGGGCGTATGGGCTTCGCCTGGGGGTCGGCAGACTCCTGCTTTCGCGGCACAACGGGAATGATAACATCCGCTTCGTCCTCCACATCTGCAAAGGCGCTGAGGTCCTCGGTTTGGATCTCTGCAGTAGTGGTTGGGGAAGCTGCGTGAGAAGCCAGCTTGTCTTCCTCGTCGTCGCTGAAGCTCATAAAGTTGTTCCGAAGGTTGGAGGAACCAAGAACGCGGCTGGGAGCGCGACCTTCGAGGCAGGCGAGCGCATTCATGCGGCTCTTCCGACGATCCTGAGAGCTGATAGACAAGGAGGCTAGCGACGCTTGCCGCCGTGTGCGATGGGTGGGAGGATGCGAGGAACTAGGGATGGCGGCGGCGGAGGTTGGGCGCTCCGTTGATAGTGTGGGGAGGGAATCGGAGGTAACAGGGAGATCCGGCAATGTAGCAGAGGGGGCCGGTTTGGGTGATGGGATGTTGCGCAAGGACTCTCTCGACGTCCTGCGTCGAGCCGGAACCATAGGAACGGCGGGAACCACCATATTAATGGGTTTTTCTGTTCGTCTACAGTGGGGGTGTGAGAAGGGGGTCGGCGTCACGGTGACGTATGGGACGTACGCAAAGTCATAGAACGATTTCACATCGGCGCATGTCCAGCTGGTGGACTTTGTCAAGGTTGAAATCTTTCGCTTGTGGGACGGTGCATGTTGTTTGCGGTCCGCCAGGTCAAGGTAGAGGAAGGAGCGGAGCTCGGCTGTGTCGCGCTTGCCAGCCTTTTGCAGCGTAAAGTAGATAGCGGAAGCGTCGTCGCTCGATGTGCTCTGTGGAGACGGCAAAGGCTCGGTGGTGGAGTGTCCGGCGAGCAAACCGAGGGTGAAGAGGGGGGAGTAGGATGGCCACATTATGGGGGGAGGTGAGGAGGAGGAGGAGGAGACTGCGGTGTTTTATAGGAGCGCATGGCAAGATGAGGCAAAGTTGAATATTTTATGATTTCACACGTTCACATGCATGCGTGCAGGGTCGACAAGTAAATTTGACATGAGATCTCCCGACACCGCAATCAGTTGCCGTAGATACAACTCGAGTCTTCTCCCTAAATCACCCCCAAATCTGGTTCAAGTCTCGACTAGCCTCAGCGACTGAGTCAGTCAGAGTCTTCGCTCACAATTACCACGTGTAGTGCGAGTCCTTCCCACTATTCCGAAGTCTTCCAAGGCCGTCGCTATGACGATATGCCGCATTGTACTATGTCGGCCGAGCCCGCCAAAAAAACACCCACTTGATCCGGTTTGCCGCTTCAGCGCTTGAATTCAAGCCTTCAGCACCCGGAAAGTCTCTCGCGGAAGCGCGGCGACACTGTGACCCCGACCCGGCTCACAGCCATGCCGCTCGCTTGCTACCGGTAGTGTATACCTGTCATCGACTTGCCCCCCCATGAGGATCCTGACAGGCTGGCGTCACTTTCATCACGAGTCAGGTCGGCTCCTGTTGACGTGCACCATGCTGTTGGGGTGGAGCACTTGCCCGCGACTCCCAACGCACACGAGGCAGTCTTCCTTTCTTGATGGGGCAAAATGGGACCTAGGTAATTACATGCAATGACTACATATGTCAACGAGTCACATAAGAGGAAGCGAATTGCTGTCTGTTATTGATAGCGGTTCCCCCTATTTTATTAGAAAGTCCTTATCTTGCTTGTTTTGCAGCGATATGATGCTCTCACATTCTCCGCCACTATCCCGATCGGCTTCTTTGGCCGGTCACCATCCAGATCTGCCCCCGTTCCTGAAGCTGAAGAATGTACGGAGTGATGCGTTGTCTCTCAGTACTTCCTACGGTTGCGCCCAAGTCCAACACGAGGCGCAGATCCCTGGAACGTTTCTCGTCGCCAAGTATTGCAGATCCTCGCATTCGCGCCGACCATTGTACCTGTTTTTGGCGGACTGATTCCACGCATACTGCTATTGTGCGGATTTATATTGATCGATTAGCTTGATACTAAGTATAAGCTATCAATTGGCAGTCATCCGCCCGCCCACCTGATGCGGCATAATAAATCGAACAATAATGCAGTACGATCGCTACGACGTGGTTGACAGGCACGACACGTTTCAAGAAGCTCGAGAATCAATTAATCACTCACCACTGGCACACACGCAGAACCTTGCACGCGGTCCATCATTTCGGCGAAAGATCGTCCCTCCTTCGCCACATTGTGCGTTTTACTTAGCTATTCCATTGTTCACGCGTTCGTACCAGCGCGACGGTACCCCATCACGCCCTCGGCAAGTTGGAATGATATGATATAGTCGCGCCTGTATGACACCGTGGCTGTTCCAGGCCGGTCTCGGGCCCGGAAACGGTCGGCGCTCGATTATCCCCCCGGAGCTCTTCATCGGCAGCTCGGCTTGGCACGATCTTTAGCACCCACGGACCGGTAGATAAGAACGCCGACGGACTTCCTGGTTCGTTGATCAAAACTGGCAATCAATCTATCAACGCCCCTCCCTTCCCTTCTTCCTTCCACAGCACGAAATGCCGCCGGCCAGTTCGCACGCCGACAGTCACGAGCTAACCAGGCGGTCAAAAACTTCAAATGTGCCTCAGTCGTCAAAAGCCACTGCTCCATCGCCGGTTTTTCTTTCTCATGCCATCTGCCCAGGGTCACACTGCGCCGGAGCGTCCTGTGTCCCGGATGGTGTGTATTGAGCGCTAATGCCCCACCAATTCACCAACACTCGTGACTGTGCCGAGTTCCCGTTCGCTTCAGGTTCGTCCCTTCCAGTTCAATTCAAGTTGGTGGCGCCTGCCGGTACTCCGACGACGAAGGAATTAATTCGATTCATCCCGGGAGGTAATACGTCGGACTCCCCCAATTCAAAACGAACCCCTTGAAGATCAGACAACACCCGGATCTGGGGAAAGGGGAGTGATTTCGTATTCCCCTGGTCAACTCACTTCCGCTCTTCCCCAATGCATACACACAGCCCATATGAAGTTTGGAAGGTCTGAAAATTTCAGTCCCAAAACGTATATGAAGAAGGGTTGACGATTTGAATTGATGACCGGTGGCAGGCGAGTGTACGCGCCAAGGGACGGGAAAACACTGTTCACGCGTTCACGTCAAGTGATCCAATTTAGGGTTGAAGTTGCTAGCTTACATACAGCAGCGCCCGGGCCGCGCCACTAGACGGAACCTGTGCGGGGTTGGTACGACAAGGCGTACGAGAGCACATTGTACTTTGCACTTACTGCGGCGCGGTGTGCCCGATCAGTGGCTGGCTGAACATACTTTGTCGTCACGTAGTGCCCCCCCCTTCTCCCCCTTCCCCCCTCGAAGAAAGACGGTGATTGCCAATGATAGGGAATCATATGATCTATTTTATATATATGGGAATCAGCCATTGACGGTGTCCTTGCCTGGACCGAAATCGTGATACGGTGGCGTCACCTCGTACCCACCCATTGCTTCCTTTCCATCCGTTGCGGGGGGATATGATGGGGATAGAAATCCGATCAAGTCAAATGCCGCAACAATTGCAAACCGTTGTGCGTGACTTGTTGGTTTGTTAATTTCTCCCAGTGACCAACTGGTACAGTGCTTTGATTTCACCGCGGTACCGGGGGCCCAGACTCTACAAACATGTGGTAAGTCAGTGGGCGTCAGTTCCCTAAATGGCTGTCCGAACGTCAGAAACAGAGAATTCCGAACTTCGTACCAAGATGGGTGCATCATGGGCCCAGAATGGCTGCTATATTGCTTGGAATGGGGGTACACATGCGCCTACTATACTCTATTTCTGTTATATTGTGGTATAGGGCGTTGGAGGTTGATAAATATGGAATCGGAGCCGTCGAGCGTTTGAATGTCGGAAGCCGACATTGAATACACTGCATGCCAAAGTCAGACGCCTGGACCACCGACAGGCACGGGGATCCGGTGACGCTATAAGTAGATACATAGCGGGCATGTCGCATCGCAAATACGTCGTCCAGTAAGCACGCATGCTACTGAGTAGTATAAGCATAAACAGCCGGCGCGATCTCCTCGTAATTAACGTCTTTAGTCTTTTTTAGATTGTGATCAGGGGTGGTCCGTGCTCGTCGCGCCCTCGCCAAAGAGTCAAAACTGCCGTGCGCGTCGGGAGTTGGAGTGCCAGTGGGTGGCGCAATCATCAAGTGGCGTTTTGGCATGGGATGCAACACGATGGCGCGCCGGTCTTGATCGGGAGAGAGAGGATGGAAAACGCCACATCAAGTTTTACAATCGAGTTCATTTAACTTGCATAGATATTCGTTTGTTCGACGTCGAGAAGAGAGAAACGTTCAAACGTTTGAAATTGTCCATCAATGTGGGTGCATCGTCTGAGAAGTGTATTCTGTTATGTGATATGTATGATTTGATCCCTTGTAGGTGCGCCTTGTCCTGAGTTAGTCTCGTTGCGAACTCTCTGACTCAACCCGAGGGCCTCGCTGTTCCTGACGGAACGACCGTCACTGACCGAGTTCAATTCAAGTGCGGCGCTCGAAATCGAAATCGAAATCGAACCCTAGTCATCGTAATCGCCGATCAAAACGAACAATGGCAGGTCGGCTAGCGAAGCTCAAATGCTGTGTGTCCCCTTTCTATAGCCGACCGACAAGACCGTGACACTGTGGGCCATTCTGAAATTCAACAGTTGAAATCGAGAGGGCGACGGACCTCCATGCGGTGCGGTTGTGTATCGTGCTTTTGATCTGATGGCGGTACGATGTCAGCAAGTACCTTTTACGACAGAAAGAAGCTACATACTGTAAGAAGGAGCGCGATTGCGTCGCGCGAGACCTCCAATGCGCGCCCCTGACCGAGAGCAGGTTGATTTCATACAATAGTGCCGTTGACCGTCGAAGAAGTGGCGCAACTGTAAGCTGAATCACGAAGCCGCCCGACGCGGCTGACTCGTTCGCTTGGATGATAGATTACCCACTATCTCCTAGGCCTGTAGTAGGTAACGAGTGATACGTACGCAATTACACCAAGTTGCGAGTCGGACGCGATTCAGTGACGTTTCAAGCGCGTTCGGGTTCGGGTTCGGGCCCGCACCTCATGCCGCATCATGCCCTCCGAGCCTCGGATGTCAGTCTGAAGGTAAATACGACGTTAGGCCAACTTGAAGTTCGACCGTCTGCCAGTGAGGACATCGGCCAATTATTAAGAGTGTCCAGCTCTGTTTGAAGTTAGTCCTACTGGTTACCAAGCTTGCTCAGGACTCCGTAATTCTTACACTTGGTGACCTGTAGGCGTTGAAATCGAGCTTTCAAATCATGAAAACTCTTACCCGAGTCGCTTGAACAGTTTGTGAGGCGAAATCATGACAGTAATTGTAGAAAGAGGATCTGAATTGTAGATAGAGGTCTTTCCGCTGCCGTGACATTAATATTCTCGTGTCTGTTTCATGATAGCAAGCGAGGCTTGGATCTGCTTGAAAGGGCGCAGAAGAGGGATCATATAGAGCCTATCGATCGTGCTAAATTAGAGACTCGGGAACCGCCGCCTGCGTCGGCAGAAACCTTGCTTGTGCAATTTGACATACTACTACTTAGATGACGACCAAGAGAGTCTTCATCAAAGCATACATATGTCCATAGGGTATGTACCATTGTCTCGGTAAACATAGTTTCTGCCACAACAACGCGCCATTCTCAAGTACGATCAACTAAATAGGCGTATAAAAATCACCGAGTCTCTGAGAGTGAATTATGCGATCACAGCTCTGCCGGAGAGAAAGAGCTTAGCATTCAACATATCGCAGATCTCTGTGGGGGAAATGGAGAGATGAGATTGAAGTCCATTGTCATCTGCTTGGTCCTTCCAGTCCATGATTTTGTCCGCAGCACTCATCCTCATAACCCGAGCGACAGCCAGTTGAAGATTGCAAAGTCTCGAGATGTTTGTCGAGCTGCTTGCCATCAGGTCCTTGTCCGAACTGAATTTCATCGCCCTCCCTTAAAGCGATGATCCCTAGGCGGTCCGTACGGGGACGAGTGGGAACCGTTCGAAAGAAGTATTTGACCTAACCAATAAGTAGATTGGCAAAGATGATGAAGAATTAATAAAATCCCACCTCACCACCCTCTTCGTTTGCCTCAATTCCCCATCTCAGGTCATTATAAAATTTATGGACATTGTACTGCATATTCATCACATTACCGCCGATCCCATTCAGATTGGTTGCGATGACATCTGTTGCGGAGGAGCCGGCAAACATGGATATACAATCCAGAGGACTCCCAGTGCTTTGCTAAATGCAAGTTGTCAGGAAACAAACAGTAATTGCAATAGTTCAATGCAAACTTTTCCGTGTACATCTCCGTGTGCAGAGTTTGGAATGATGTGCGCCAACTCTGCAGAAACTGCAAACTTACCCTCGGGCCTCGGCGAGTTGGTGCAACACAGTGTAGCGACTCGGAGGTGCGAGTATATCGCGATTGCGATCTCGTTGAATCAGCCTGTGCAAAGGGGAGAGATCGATAAGCGTACCACACATATGGAACGATCCGAACGAAGTGTCGGTAACTCAATACCGTTTCGTTGTTCAAATCGCGGAAACCTTTGATTCGGAACAGCAATTGTTCCGTGCGGTCGCTGCGGTGCAAGTGGGGAAAATCAAGCACTGACAACGACTCACTTTTCTGGGGATACAGTAACTCAACTTCCTTTTTTCGCTTCACCCTAGTTCCAGGACATTGAGGCCTCAAATGAAGAGTAAGGAATCGTTAAGTTGCCGCCCAAGTAGCATTGGGTCGAAAGTCAGCTGCAGCTACGTGAGTCGCGCCAAGCCGAAAGCATTACCTAACTCGGCTACTGGAGGCGAGCACGGCATGAACCGGGCGGAGTCGGTTAAGCAATTTAAGCAACCGTATCACAAAAATTGCAGAAACGCGACATTACCCGATATAAGTGACAGCCAATGATAGATCGTGAGAGTTCAATCTCTGGTTTCCCACGTGACGTGCGATGCTCGTCTGATGATATTCCGTCCGAATCTTGTAGATACTTTATGTATCTTGTCGACAGACTAATTACATTCTTAGACATATAAATATCTGCAGATTGAAGGCTTCATCGATGCATCAGCTCCATGATCCTCTCCCTCCTCATCCAATCTACCAGTTTACATAGAAGTATCGCCAGCCTGCGTGTTGAGCGCCCTCAAACTCCGAGTCCGGGTCTTGTCGTATGCAGCATAGGTCGTCCATCTTTGCCAGGCTCGGACATCAACTAAAGACAAAGATCTTTATAATCCAATCGCTGAGTGGGAGTGTATGTACAAAGTCAGATTCTATGGGTATTTTAAGACTTGTGGAAGCGCCGGCAAAAACCTTGCTCGTCACTATAGAACCGTCAGAGTCCCCTGTGATAACTTACTGTGCTCAGATCTGTCAAATGCATGTTTTGATGTACGAGCAGATGGTTTGGGTTGTACGCAATGAACAGAAATAAGAATAACTTGAAACCAGCACATGAGATTGAAATCGTAAGAATTTTATGATGAGGTATATTCTAGCCATCGGCTGCCCGAAACTGGCAGTGGGGTGGACAGACAGGGACAGGTCGAGGGCGAGGGCAATCGCGAGAGCAGCGACTGCGCAGCGCACACAATCGTGCGCATTGTGTGATCGCGCAAGCTGGGGGAACGGGGATAGCGATGGGACAGACAGGGCAACGGCGACGGCAATGGTTGTTAATGGGGAAGGAATGGGGTATCATATGATAGGAATGGGGAGGGCAAGGACAGACAGGGCGAGGGCCGAGGAGGGCGAGGGAAATCACGAGAACGATAGCGACAGCAGCATGCAGCAGCGACTACGCAGCGCACACGATCGTGCGTGTTGCGTGATCGCTTCTGCACGTTGGGGAGACGAAGATGGGGATGGGGACAGACAGGGCAACGGCGACGGTATCGTCGTCGTGAGATGAGGAGGGGGAGGGGACTCGGAGGGCCCGTCATCGACGTCGTTGTCGTGGGACTGGGAGGGCGATGGTGGCAGACAGGGCGACGGCGACGTTTGTTGCATATGTTGTTGTCATCATGGTAGGATGGTGAGAGCGGGGGCGGGGATGGGATGGTCATCGTCTTGTCGTTGTCGTTCCCCTCGCTTTGGCGTCGTTTGTCTCCCTGTCGTCCTCGTCGTGTCATTCATCGTCGTTGTCCCCTCTCAGCGCAGAGTCATTGAGTCGTCGTCATTCATCGTCCTCTCTAGGGTTTTGCACAGGGTAGAGGTTACCCGTGCGGGTAAGGGTAAGAATACCGCGCGGGTACGGGTGCAGGTTGACCTGCCCAGGTTGAAACCCACGGTACCCATCAAGTACCCGCCCGTCGTCGTTGTCGTCCCATTGTGGCCCGTCGTCGGTGTGTCATGTATCGGTGATTATATGATGGCGGAAATGCGCACACTGAAGACGCTAGATTGTCATTGGGCGTGTATTACCTGCGTACATCATTGAAGTAGTGGTTCCGGTTGGTGTTGGTGCCGGTGAAGGTCCTGCAGGTCACCTTGTCAAGCAAGGTGATAATCACCTGGCTAGAACAAGTCAATAAAAAGCCTGTTTCTCCGACTCACCTTGTTGTTCTGTGGTCATCTGGACCCGTCGGACGTCATATGGGTAGGTGGAAGGGATGCGAGCGATATATTCCCACGGTCACATCAGATTGTGTGATCGCGTGATCGCGTGACCAGTGCGTGACACTGACATTGCCGCGTGATTGCGTGATCTAAATTCTCTCACCCCTACCACCACAATCACATGCTCCCAATCGTAAAAAGCGGGCTAGAACCCTTGAGTCGGCCCCTGAAGACACAACATCTGAAACTGATCAACGTCATACCAAGAAGAAATGTGCACGAACACATCAGATCAAAAAAATGCGTGACGTGAGTACGCATATATTGAGGTTTTGAGCCCAACTCATATTAATATTGTAAGGAATCAAAGGCGCCAAGACTCCAAGTCTGAATCCAAGCTCCAAAAAGCCGTTCTCGTGCAAGAAGCTTGGCGGAAACACGCGCTGAAAGAACGGATCGAGATCGGGTACAAGTTCGTGGTATGTGCAGAGATACTCGTGCGACATTTGAATATAGATCAGTTCGCAGTCGGTGTTCAAGGCTATCGGAGACGAGGACCGGAAAGACCTCCATCTCGAGCTTACCATGCAGATGGGTTCATTCCACGGCCCAGGCCTAATCGGCAAGATACGTCTGATCTCGCCCGTCTGGAAGACCTGTGAGCCAAGTCCCCGGAGATCAGAGGGTTCCTATCGCGTGTGGAATAATGCTCTCCATCGCAGAGTCCTGCCTCTCCGACGTCTCCCTCAAGGACACCGATCTACCCGGATTCAGACAGTACATCAAACGCGAGCCTTTCGGCATCGTTTTCGTGATCGCTCCTTGGAAGTGGGTCTCTGGTCTTTACCGCCCGTTCTCGCTTCGTCCCTACGCTGATGGTATATCATCATAGCTATCCGTATTGTGACCATTAATTCCATCCTGCCCGCTATTGTGGCCGGGAACGCGATCCTTCTCAAACCCTCTTCACAGACGTCCCTGGTGGCCGAACACTTCATCAATGCGCTACACAAGGCAGGCGTGCCTCAGGATCTCGTGCAGTTCTTGCACCTCTCGCCTGGGCTCACCTCTTATGTGGTCCAACACAAGCTGGTCGACTTTGTCTCTTCATCGGGGGTGTCAGCGGTGGCTTGAAGGCCGTGGAGAGTGCAGCGGTCGCGGGTTCCGGATTCAAGGGCGTCGCTCTCAAGGTATCTTTGAGAGGCGTTTTCAGGCAAGTATCTCGATGACTGACTCGTTTTCGGCAGCTTGGGGGCAAAGACCCTGCGTACGTTCGCCTGGATGCGGACCTCAAGCCTGAGTACACCGTCGCCGAATTCGTGAACGGTGAGGACCCTCGACGCATCTACTATCGAGGTAAGTTGACCTAAATGATTTAATTCTTTGCCCGCTTTATTTACCCTCAAAGCGCATATACGTGTCCACACATAAGAGCTCCTGAGACTAGTATTGAGTGGCACAAACAAGGCTGCAAACTCCTTTTGCACCTCGCGCCTAGCCTCGAGGCTCTTATCACGAATCCAAGTAAAGTAAACGAACTGCGGAGGGTTGTCACAGGGGTGCGTATATGCGCCTATTTTTGTTCTTCTGTTCCTAATGACATTAAGCTTTATGTTCATACCCCGTTCCCCGGCACGGTAAGGTCGTCAATCAGGCGAGTCTCCATTGAACATGGCGGAGGTTGTCAACCACTCTCCCCGCTGGACAAAGGTCGCCAGCCATCCTCTCTGCGTCCATTGCGTCTCCGGCAGGCAGAGGTCACCTACCATCCACTCCACGTCCATTGCGCTCTCTGGAAGGTAGAGGTCAGAGGTCGTCTGCCACCCACCCAGAGATCGTAAGTCATCATCGGGCGAGTCACATTGACCCCTTTTCCTGACCCCATTGTTGGCCATCTTCAGCTTGGCCCATTGTACTTGTATTTGCACTTTCGGTCATGGTACGTTCGATACAAGCAAATGAACATTTTGTACATTACATTGTAAATTATAGTATCTATGCAATGTCTATTTATTGAGAGCATATCTGGTTGTGTCGGAATTATATAGAACATCCGGTCTCTGTCTAGAAATCAAAACTCTAGGCAACCATGATACTTCAAGATATGTGATCTATCGGAAAATTGAGATACATAGGCTGGCTATGTCTGACTGACTGTCGTCGCGATGGTTCTGATGGGCCGATGGTCTCGATAGATCCCGACATTATTAGCTATTCTAATGTCGCGTTTAAGCAAATTTTGTGATGTAGCTGTGATGCAATTCTCGGTAAGCTGGTTGTCAGACGTGATGTCAAGCCAGTGCTCTGATGCAACATTGATGTATCAATAGTGACGTTTCTGCATGCGGATCAATCCATCCATGTGATGTACCATCCTTTAGTGCTGGTCACCGTGCTTCGATACATCATTATCGCTACATCTTGTATGCCTCAGCACTCATCATGTTCCCTTCTCTCCTGTCGCTGGCCCTCGTTGGCCTGATCGCTGTGAATGCCAGCCCCCTCACTCGTAGCACTGGAAAGGCTACGCTTAACTTTGCCACGTGGATTAACGGGACTGGCACGCTCAATATTGTCGAGAATGATCGTGCTCGTGCTCAGGCTTTCAAGAACGCTAGCCATCCAGGCGAACGCGGCATTTCTTTCGGTGTCGCAAACTCTGTATCGGCATACACCGCTCAAGTTGGAATTGGCAGTCCCGCAACCTATTGTACGTGATTTACTACTTGCTGATCGTGCCACGAAAGCTTGACGTCAAGTCGTTACAGACACACTTGTGATTGACACTGGAAGCTCCAACACTTGGATTGGAGCTAACAAGTCATATATCAAGACTAGCACAAGCAAAGACACCGGAAACTCCGTTGTGGGCTCCCAGTCCTTTTATATTTTCCGCGTCAAACTCAATGGTGATCACAGTCAGTATCTTACGGTTCTGCAAACTTTTCTGGAGAGGTGTATACCGATACCGTAACGCTCGGACCCGGTTTGGTGATTGCAAACCAGTCTATTGGTGTTGCCAACTTCTCCAGCGGTTTCAACCCTGGCATGGATGGAATCCTTGGTGTTGGCCCCGTCGGCCTGACTTATGGTACTGTCGCTGGCAACAACACGCAGACAGTTCTTACGATATCGGACAGCCTTCGGTCCCAAGGAATTATATCTGAGGAGGTTCTCGGGATCTACTACGTCCCAGCTTCCGAGTTCAATAGCGGCGGAACGCTCACGTTCGGCGGCTTCGACGACTCAGTCATTACCAGCTCAGTGAAGTACACTTCCCTTACGACGGCCTTCCCTTCTTCAAGATACTGGGGCATCAACCAGTCTATCTCTTATGGCGGCATTACTATCTTGCCGAAGGCTGCTGGGGTCGTCGATACCGGTACTACCCTCATTCTCCTTTCTTCAGGTGCGTAACAAGTTGAGATTGCCCGACCATTCCGATCCCTTATATTGTCCCTTACAGATGCATTCGAGAAATATAAATACGCGACGGGCGGTATCGTGGACCCTGCTACCGGACTGCTCGCCATCTCTTCCTATCAATATGATAAGCTTGAAACATTGTCCATGCACGTTGAAGGCACTCCCTATGACCTCTCTCCCAACGCACAGATCTGGCCCCGTTCACTCAACACAGCCATAGGTGGCAATTCTGCTTCGATTTATCTCGTCGTCGGCGACATTGGCAGTAAATCCGAACCTGGGTACGACTTCGTCAACGGGTATGCATTTTTGTACGTGTTTTTTTTTGTATGTTCTCCAATGTGAATACTTAACATTCGGGACCCTACCTATTTCAGAGAACGTTTTTACAGCGTTTACGATACTACCAACAGTTGTGTAGGCTTCGCTACCACGGCTTATACCGATGCTACCACTAACTAGCTAATTTTTATGTCGTATCATTTATTCCGTTCGTCCATATGTCGTCCGCTCGTTTCTAGGACACGTTCATAGCGTCTTGGGTTGTGATCGGAGAAAATCTGGTTACATTGTTGAGTAGCAAGCAAACAAGTAGTTGTAGTTTAACGTTCGTTCGTTCACTTTGTATCTATGTACTTTTTGGCGCCTTGCTGATTGTAGAATAATATTGACTTGTATTCCAGGCCGAGGTGGCAGAAATGCCTAACGTGATAATCAGTAGATATCCTGCTGAATTCGCGCTGTACGTTTCCAGGTATATTTTCCAACTGCAAGGGACAAACATATGAGACGGGTGCTGTTGCATTCCATTAGGCGCCAAATCCGATATGTACACGCATGAGAAAAGGTACAGATGTTACGCCAGCATTTCAAGAACGTAATCTAGTCCGGTCAAGAACGCCTCTCCGATAGCCACCATCTGGTCCCGTTCGACATCTACAGCGGAATGGGCACGGGAATACCTATGTCCATCTCCGCGGGCCCAGTTATCTTCGACGCACGGCACATCGAGCGGCAGAAATACGATACCGTATCGGGGTAAAAGCTCCCTGAGCACCATGTTTTGCAAGAAGACTACACATATCAGCAGGAGAATTACATCTGCCAATTGTTACACGCACTCACCTTGGGCATTGAAGAGTAAGGTCCACGGATCTTCACCCATGGATGAGTTTGTAA
>JBBPNU010000364.1:0-18421 GCA_038091055.1 Leccinum angustisporum
TCAACCACCATTCTAAATGTTCGTTCACTCGTTATTGAGGGTGTTTGCTTGTGTGATTCAGATATCAGTGGCACACGGACGGACGTGTGTCAATGGATCGCTTGCACTGTGATTTCGAATTTTTGTCAATCGCGGCTACTGATTCTATTCCAGATGTGCGGTGGTGGCCTAATGGCCCAATGATTTGCGTCGTTTTCCGCAATACAGCTGAATGTGTAGATTCTCTTCCTAAACTACTGTAACGGGTTTGTGATCTTCACACTATTGTTCTTACTCAGGGTGTTTTTCATACTATGCGGACCAGAAAATAAACTTTAGTGAATGTACTGCGTGCACATATTTGTTCTCAGTGTTCCCCTCTGTCGTTGAGCGTGCACTTTCGTGTGTTGGCCCGCTCGAGACGTTTGCGTAAGCTGCCTGTGCGTCATGTTTGTGTCATCGACGACGACAATGTTCGTTCTGGTGTTGCTGTTGATGACAATGTCATCTCCGTTAGCGCGTTGCGTTCGTTCACATTCGTCTCGGTGTATGACGGTAATGCACCTGGACGTGCTAATGTTCTTGTGGTTAATTTACCTCTGCGTATGTTGGATAGACTAGATTTGCCTGCAGCGGCTTTACAGCAAATTGCAGCCAGCTTGTGTAACTGTCCGGGGTCCAGGACCGGCGCCCGGAGGGCTTTATCTATTTCACTAAGTAAACTACATTGACCACGAACGCGAACCTTCAAGAAAGTGAATACACTGGCAAGCCTAGGAGAGTTGAATAAAAACAGTAAACAAGGTATTTGCCGACGAAGTGCGGCCGTGCATCTAGTCACATTCGTATGTCTGGAATGGAATGGATAGGTATTTGTACTAATCTGAATTGGTGGATCATATCAGATCATTACCGTTCGATGTCGAGGTGTCATATCCTTCTCATCGTCACGGGGCCTGAAATTAGTCGCCGATGCAAAGTGAAAACTTGTGCGGGCTTACTACAGTAAGTAGAGCATGTTGTTTCACGAGCTCAATCGTTGGGTATCATAGGTCAGCGCTCTGTAACATTATTTTTGTCGCTCACTACCCTTACGGTAGGCCCGGGAATGAGGGTAATTCGGATTCACACACCACTTGCGGCGAATATTTTTACGTGACGAGCACATAATACATTGTGACTCAGATCATGTCCGTCACCAGCTATTCTGGTATAGATCTAGATTCTACCCCGTCACAGTCGGAAGCTGCCTATAGTCGGGGCCCATGATGAACCCATCTCGGACCGATTGCTCGTCCAATGTTCGTACCGCCAGACCAAGTCCAATGCGCTGTCCTAATCCACGACCAACTGGGACAGTAGACGAGTCAGACGCAGCCCGGGCGGCCTGTCGCATACTGACTTACCTCCAAGTTGGCTGCGCTTCGCGCACTCCAGACTCGCCTCACCTTCTTTCCAGATATCTCGGACGCACCATCACGCGTTATATATACTGAGTCGTCAACGTTTCAACTCTTCAACGATATTGTGCTAAGCTTTGATGCGGCAGGATTAATCGTCACTGTTGCCCCCCCCGCCGACACGATAGTGCCCTACCTCAATTTCATGCCCACTCTGCGCCAACGATCAGCGGACACGTTCCGACAAGGTTCGTTGCCGCCTAGTGCCTCGTGTACGTGGTTTCTCGCCGCCCCGTTGCATCGCAATTTTACAAGGGCCAGTCAACGTGTACTAGTATGACAAGACTCGAAGTGGCTTGCTTCGCGGCCCCAACACTATGTTGCGTCTCTCCGTGAGCCATCTTCGCACCCTCCGCGCCAGGAACCCTTCGCAGAAACTCGTCTGGATTGACATGGGCGGTGGCACCAGTGCGCTCCGAGTTCTTATTATTCCTTGGCTTTACCTGACCAACGAATAGGTCACAACATCGAGCTCATGGACAAATACTCCCCCGTTTCTCAATTCGACGCCATTTACCTCTGCGAAGCTCTGTTGGAGGTGGCTCGGGCTGGCGCAACATCACCGTATTGTGCCAGGATGCGACAGCGTTCACCATTCCCGAGTGCAGCATCAGTTTAATTACGCTTAGCTATTCTCTTTCCATGGTATATGTGCTTATTTCTGTTATCTTCCGCTCATCGAATATTCGATAGTTCTTACTATATCTGGCATGGCTGCTCGAGATCGTGCTACGTGTCACGCTTCTGCAGTGCATTCGAAGTGGAAAGTGGAAACATGATTGGAAACAGCCCTCCTCCTTCACCCAACCCCAAAGACTTCAAGGCCGTTGAAATCAAACTCCTCAAGGACGAGTCGGCGGCACCAGCGCATTCGACGATCAACATCACACCCCCTTGAGCTCGTTCCATTACCATGTCGGAGACGTACGTCAGCTCTTATCGTCGTCAGTTCTTGTGCTTCAAGTTTGCCTAGTCATGGACATTGATATATTACGAACAGCTTTTTTGTAAAGAGTCCAGGACTTATTCGTTCATGGGTGCGTTTTTTATTGTTAATGTTTTCGGAGTATCTGATTTGGATTACAGGAAGATCCTTTCGAGGATATGAGGCATTTCAACCTGGGTCCCGATGATTCGATGCTCGCTATTACGTCTGCGGGAGACATTGCTCTACATTACGCGATTGCCACTGGAGGGTGAGTCGATATGCTGACACCGGTTCATTGCATTCACTTTACCATAGATTCAACGTGTGGATATGAACCCATGGTAAGGCAATTGCCTTCATTGATTATGACCATCCCTCCCTCTGATTCCGTACTTTCAGTCAAGGCCATCTCGTAGAGTTGAAGCTTGCATCCCTGCTCTCACTTTCCGCCATGTTTGGAGAGGGCCGACACCCACGATTCCCCGAGCTATCGGATTCCGAGATTTCGCCACTGCTCTCTTCCATTGCCTATCAGTTCTGGCACATCAACGACACGGCGTTCTCGGAGGCGTTCTATATGAAAAGTTATAGTGGTTTGGCGATCTGTCTTGCTCGTATTATTTTTACTCTCGCCTGGGTGCCCAAGGATGCAGAGGATCTTTGCAACGCCTGAGGAGCAAGTGGAAATAAGAAACTGATACCTAGGCTTTTGAACCCGCTCGTCGCTATAATACTGAAAACCCCCATGTTCTGCTGGAACGCTCTCGGTGTCCCGTCCAACCAACGGAAAATGTTGCTCGACGAAGGCAGCATCTACGAATTCGTCAAGGACACACTGGACCCCATCCCACATCTACTTATAGGTTCAAAGACGGCGCATACTTTTACCCCTTGGTAGGCATTCCTGGACGGCCGAAAACGGTGACCTCACGCGTTCTCCTCACTATCTTTCTCCCCAGTGCCTCACTGGTCACAATAACTCCCACCTCGTGCCCAGCTTATCTCACGCGCGCAAGGTTTTCTCAGAGCCGATAACGGCAAGGAGATACGTTCCGTTTGCACACTGACTCGATCCCTCAAGTAAGTCTAGGCGCTATCAAGTTCGGTTGTGGAAATGGACAACGAGTACTCGTGTCGTTTGTTACATTGTTCACTGTGCTGCGGTCTCTCGACGGGTTCGCTCACACGGGCCGTCATCATGGATCACCTAGATTGGTTCGTGCCTGGATCCAAGGACGTTGAAGAGGAAGTGGCTGAACTCGCGAGGGTCATTTCGTTCGGTGGATCCGTGCTGAGATCGGCGGCGAGACAGCCATGGTATCAGGACGCGTAAGTTTGGTTTAATTTTTCCGACCGTTCGATATCAATGAGTTCTCTCTTCTGATTCTGATATGATGATGGCGCGCGCGCGTTTGAACATATACATTCACGGTCGAGCAGATTAGCATACGAAAAGGACCAGAAGTGGCGTCGGATATGATAGGTATGCATCACTCTGTAAGGCCGTCCGACCATGAATGTGATGAGTAGATGGACGGGGCGCATCATGCGCAATTGGGCGAAGACGAGCGGGATCGCCTCGGGATGGGGAGAAGGAGAGCGGACGTGACAACGTCGAGAAAGGAACGACTGAGAAAAAGAGTAAGAGAGAGAGAGAGAGAGAGAGAGAGAGAAAGAAATGCTTCTGAGGGAGTGCAAAGGATTGGCATCTCGGGGTTATCTTAAAAGTCACTCAACGCGTTACATTTACTATCATTAGTAGGAAGGTACATCATCATCATTGAAATGCCAAATGGGTTTACAGAACCGGAAACAGACTTATTGAGCCTCCGGAGATCCGAGGGTCATGATCGTCTATCAGAGGATCGGGTACTAGGAATACATCAAGTGTATTAGGGGTTTTCGAGGGATCGTATACGAACGTCAACAGATAAAACGTGAATCCAAACGCGATCAACCACTCGACCACCCCGCCCACGTCCTCGTCGACTTAATGCTCATGCAGGCTGATGATCATATGGATACGATTGTTCGCAGAGATATGCAAGCCCAACTGAGGCAGCATGGAAGATAACAAAGTAAGGTTTGGTGGACTTCTCCCTACCATTCTTGGCTTAGTAACAGACAGTTTTCTAGGCGCCGGCGCGCTCGCTTCCTGTAATGTTATTCTTCTATTATGCCCTATTGGCTCTTGCGACTTCTACCTGGGAAAGCGGGCAACTAGTACGGTTGCCGCTTATCGATCAGAAAGACGCGAGTCTCGTGACAGTTACATAACTTCGCTCATTTTCCGTGCACCCACTTGGTCTCTCGCTGCATCACGATGGACACTGGAGCGTTCGAGGTTGGTTCCCGCTATGCTCAACTATGTACTTACCATGATACCACACAGAATGGTTCTTCTGGAAACGAAAACGAAAAGAAAGACACAACAGCGGACATCATGTCCATAGAAGAGCCAGGGAAGGCCTGGATCTCCGCGACCTGCTCAGGTGATTAATACAGACGATCCCTTCCCGGTCGATCCACAAGAGCCAGTGGAGGAAAACCAGTTTACGTTGCGCGCAACAGTTGTCGGTTGTCTGCTCGGTGCGATCATCGCGGCGAGTAACGTCTACCTTGGCTTAAAGGCACGTCCTTTATCACGACATCATCATATCATCCTAATACCCCACAACCCCAGACCGGTTGGACTTTCGGCGCCTCTCTATTCGGCGCCATATTCGGCTTCGCAATCCTCAAACCTCTGTCCACCTATCTTCCGCCCCACCTCGTCGGTGGCTACTTTGGACCTAAGGAGAACAACGTCGCGCAGTCGGGGGTGCTTTGGGACTGGCATGTGTTTTATACACTCAATCGGATTGGGTGGACTTCGGCTATCGCGGCGGAGAGCTGGGTCAGTGTGGCCTCCCCAAGGATCATGATGACCTTCTGGATGACGCTGATCCCTACTCAATGAATAGGGATGGATCTGGGAATGGACGCCAGCGTTCATCGGCTGTGGGATGTTGTCAGGCGTCAACGCATCCTATAGTTTCTTGAGTGGTGTATGTTCTCTTTTTTCATCTTCGCTTATCAGCCTTGGAGTTTGACTACGGTTAAGAGTGTCCTGGCATGGGGGATCATAGGTCCTATCATCGTCAAGAGAGGGCTGGTATGTGTTCCTCGTACTATCACTTTACCGAGTCGACGTTTTGACGACTACATCCAATAGGCATCCGGTGTCTCTGCGGACCCGAGCATACCGGGATATATGAACTACTTTTCCATGTAGGCCGTTTACTTGATCGACACCAATCTGTCAGATCCTTATGCTTCAGCAGGACACTCTCCGATCCGATCAATAACCCTTCACCGAGATACTGGCTGGTAATCACCTCATCACGTCCCGCTCAACGAGAACTAAGTTTGGCCAGGTACGCTCATATTGCTCTGCACGAGCTTCACAGAGATCGCATGCAACTCCAAGTCGCTCTACATCGCTCTCCGGGGTATGGCGTGGACTGTGGCCGAGAAACTCCAGAAACTCCCCCACACCGATCGAACGAAAGAAGACGAGATCTTCGACCCCATTTTAGAGAACGAACGCGTGCCTGCATGGATGTGGGGCTCTGTTCTCCTCGCGAGCGTTGTTCTCAGCTGTGTCATCATGGGTGTTCAGTTTGGTCAAAACGTCGGCGTCACGTTGCTCGGTGAGTGGTCTACATCTCTAGTATGCCGTTGGCTCATCTGATGGTTACGTAGCTGTTATCTTCGCGTTCTTGCTTAGCTTCATCGCAACCGAGAGCTGCGGACGGACGAACATTGCGCCGTTAACTGCAATCGGTCAGCTCGATTCCGTTCGTGTAGAGCGCGATCCTGACCTGACAATTGAAAATCAGGGAATGCATCGCAATTGGTGTTTGGCGGCGTTGCGAAAGGCAATCATTACTCTCAAAAGTGAACTTCTCAATTCGCTCTCGGGTATGCTCGCTCTCGGTGAGTGTTCCTAACATCATTGGAATGATAGATTGTGACTGACTGGCATCTGCGACAGGCGCTGCGGAGCAAGGTACATTCACATTCAAATTGGTTCAGATGTTCTGCGATTCTGATATATCGTCCCCAGCCGCGGACATGATGGTGGACCTCAAGGCCGCGCATCTTCTCCGATCGTCACCAAGAGCCGTCTTCTATGCGCAGCTTTGCGGGGCAATCATGTCCATATTCATGTCAGCCGGCGTATACGTCCTGTTTTCGGCGGCATATCCTTGCATCAATAGTCTGTCTTACGACACGTGCAGTTTCCCGATTCCCGATGTCCAGGCATGGCGCGTACGTGGCAAATGACATTTCGTTGTTTTTCTCTCTTTCTTTTTCCGCCTAACCCCGCATGACGAAGAATACTTAGGCCATCGCCGTCGCCGTATCGTCCTCGAGGTTGCCTATTCCGCCGTCATCGGGATATACGGCCATCGGACTTGGAGTGGCCTCCGCCCTATCGGTCGTGGTGAAGTACAAATTAGTACCTCCGAAATACCATGTGTTCGTTCCGTGCGTATGAGATCGATAGTGCCCATTGGCAACGATTGTGCTGATATCTGCCATTTGCCCAGAAATTTCAACGTGATCGGAGTTGCTTTTGTCATGAGTAAGTCGTTGTTACCAGGATATCCTGCTAAACCCGACTCGGAGGAACTGATAACATGATCTACAGACGTCAGCATGTACCCGTTGGCGATGTTCTATGGGGCCACCGTCGGCTTCTTTTGGAAAAAAGGGTGAGTTTGCCCTTCGATTTCTGTGGGAAAAGCTGAATTTCAGAAAACGCCCTAGGTTCGACCGCAATTATCAGATGTATTGCTTCGCGGTCGCAACGGGGTTCATTGCGGGGGAAGGCCTCGGCGGGATCGTTTCCGCGATTTTGACGATCGCCGGTGTATCAGGGGCGACGTACGGGACGACAGTTGGTTGTCCAGGGGGAGTTTACTGCGGATGAATAACCCACACCGCATTAGATTAGAATTTGGCTGTACCCCCGTCACGCATCATCATCAGTACTTATAATTAATCAATTCGCACCGCATCCAAAGACGTTGCGCATAAATGTTCGCTCGTCTGAACCAACTCGTCTCGTCCGCTACGAAATCGTTTTCCACGTCCGGTATCGACCCATCTCACTATCGTTCCGCAATGAGCTCAGGTAACGTCCCTTTCACTCGCATCACAGACAACCGCTCACTGAATTGCTCCTATTGGGTATCTACACTCGTGTTCTATACAGCATCGCAGAAGCCCGAGATCGCGACGTTTGCTGCGGGGTGCTTCTGGGGCGTCGAGCACATCTTCCTGAAACACTACCCTCCCTCGCAAAACAAGGGCATATTGGAGACCAAGGTCGGGTACACGGGGGGTAAACAAGGTGTGGTCGGCCCGAGCTACCGGGATGTGTGCACGGGCTCGACGGACCATGCGGAGGCGTTGAGGATCGAGTTCGATCCGACGGTCGTCAGTTATGACGAGCTCGTGGGTGAGTGAAATGCACTGTAGTTTCTTGTGCGACGCTGAATGGCACCACGCATCATTCCAGAGTTCTTTTATCGCACGCACGACCCGATGACGGCGAACCGAGCACGGGGGCAAGTAATTCATTCAGAGCAGTCGTGACACGACAAGCAGAACTGTGGGAATTATCGTATGTCCGGACTCCGCTTTCCCGCTCGACGTGATGCGTGACGATCTACTTCCCCGGCTCATTATCGAATATGCCGTCGCTTGGCTATCAGAATGGCTTTCCGACTGCATCGGTAAGCCCTTCTACATGTCCCACGTACCTACTACATAGCTTATACTAATCCCCTGCAGCATTTATTTTCCGCCGCTTGCGGGTATGTAGTTATCTACTTTCCAAAATTTCTTTCTCGCCCCCTCACTTAAATGACGCCTATCCATTCGCTTCCCGCCACAAGTTCACCCGCCCAACCGCCTTGAAAGAGATCCGTGACACATCGATATGGCGACCGCAGGTTCTTCGCCCCATCCTCCGAGTCCTTCTCCGCGTCCCAACCTTATTTCATTGCCTCCCTCCGCCGATCTCCGATACCTTTGGCCGCCCACTGGTTTTTCTCACACTCACATCCCTCCAATCCCTCACATGCTCCGTCAAAGACACACTACTCCAATAGGTAGGGCGTCTACGCCTTCATCTCAGATTCCTTTGAGATCATTGTGCCCACTCATTCACCAGTCCTTTTCCGCTCCGATACCTCATCTTTGTCGATCTCGCCGACGTCTCCATTCAATTTCAGAAGTCTGTGGGTCCAATCCTCGTCTTGTCGCGTCCATTGAATCCCAAAATAAAGGATCGTGATCTCTTTCATGGGTTCTAAGCGTACTTATATGTACCATGATCCGATCCTGGAATGCTTGCAGCGGGTGAGTGGTCACCAAGGTCCTGTATATTTCGGGAGTGCACACAGATTGATCTCGAGTTCATCTTCAGCCTTTGTGCTCAATTGTTCCTGAGTACATTCGAACACTTGGTCGGTGGCACGAAGCCTTCAACAAGCACGCGCGATGGGATCGTGTTTTTCCTAAGATCACGACGTCACCGTTGCACCAATAGTCGCGTCGTCGCCATAGACACCCGGGGACGTGGACGGGTTGTGTTGGATCTGTGTCACGTTTTGATCAAGGATCAGACGGACTTCTGCTGTCGGTGGCGGGCCGATAAAGGACGTAAAGGAGATACGGAGACAGGGTTCGTATGTGGTGGAGAAGGAGGATATGGCGGATGGGTTGCGCGGATGGTGCTTTAGAGCTGAGTCGTTGGGCGTGCAATTTAAGGTGAGTTTCCACGTTTTTTTTGGTCATCGGGAACTGACTGCACTCGGACAGCTGCTGCAACCGCACGTCGGTACATTGAGGCTGGAGGCGAACGGATGCGATACACGTTCCCTACACTCATCACTTCGAGCATCAAGCTCTGTCGGCGGTACAAAATTCGGGAACATTTGGTGAAATCTCCTTTTCCTTATGGTCTTTTTTTGCATTTCTTTTAACCTCAACAACGAGCAGGAAGATGACTGGCAATCGAAAGTGACTACCGTCCTCAACTTCGTGCACGAATGCACCTCCATGCAAGCCGACTCTCCCTCGCTCGCCCTCCGTCTCTTCATCCTCGCCGCCCAAATCGCCTCCAAATGTGGTTCTGGGTTCGAAGATCTCGCGTACGACCTGTACGTCCAAGCATTTTCGGTGTATGAAGACTCGGTTTCGGACAGCCGAGCGCAATTGGCAGCGTTCACGTTGATCATCGGACGTTGCATGGCGCGAAGGTGTTCGAGGTGGATGGGTATGACACGTTGATCACCAAGGCTGCGTTGCATCGGGCCAAGCTGTTGAAGAAACCGCATCAGGCGGTGGATGCTGCGAGTCATTTGTGGTGGCAGGAGGTGGCGGTGGCAGGTGGCAGGTGGCAGGAGAGTGGGAGCGAGGGGATGGGAGAGCGAAGGAAAGGGCCAAGGGAAAGGAGGATGGGGAGGTGCCAAGGTGGTGAGTTTCGGTCCGCTCTGTTGATCGTGACTGACGGGTTATCGGCAGTACCCACACTAGGACAGCAAACGGGTGCTGGGATATTTGACAAAGTCGTTGCGGATCACGCATTCGGCGACGGAGGAGATCGTCACTGTTCAGATATACTGTGACACGCTCGATCAGCATCTGTATTACTTTGATCGCGGGGCACCTGCTGTGCGTCTACTTCTCTCTTTCGTTGTGTTTCCTGGACTGACGAGTTTCCGATATGTCTATGCTTCCCGCGCGCGAACAGATTGCCCCAAAATTCATCGTGTCGCTCGTAGAGCTCATCACGTCCTCCCATCTACACCGACACCTCTCCCTCGTCTTCAGCTTCGTACCTGCACCCGTTGCAACGAATTGAAGGGGTTGCGTCTCCTGACATGATCCAACGACATTTCCGGAACACGCTCAAGTTTATTCATTCGAAGAAGACGTCGGAGACTCCGGGGCGGTATGAAGAACGATGGAGCTCGTTAACCCAGCTTACCAGGCATCTACGGTGTCGTTACCACCGTCTGGGAGCGATAGAGGACATCGAGGAAGCAGGTATCTATTCCAGAGAAGCACTGGAGCTTTGCCCAGAAGGGCACCCAAATTGTTCAACGTCGTTGAGAAATGTTGAACTCTCTATCTCTCCTCTCGTTGCAAGCGGCTTGGAGATACGGACCTCAACGAGGCCATCATCCTCGCGAGACAAGACCTTGACCTTTGCCCGTCAGGGTACCCGGGTCGATCAACTTCGTTGAACAATGACAATGTTGCAAGCCACATCGGAACTGACTTTGACAGACGAGAGATATTTCCTTGCTGTTGGTTGCCAAAGGCGAAAGCGAGTTCTTCGCCGTCTGCAGCGAACTATCTAGCGTCGCTGAGCGTATCCAGGATCTCGCCACGTTCACGCGGTTTGAAGGTTCGGGATCGAGTGGGTACAAATTTGCCACGGTATCCCAAACACGGAGCACACTTTGATTCTGCATATGGGCTCCACGACGGCCGGTTTACCGTGGAACGGAACATGGGATGCAAGCTAGAGAATCCGGAGTTTGCCTACCTGCCAGTGTCTGCTTGTCATACGACGGTAGGAAACGAGGAAAGTCCGGACGAGGTAGTCCACCTGGCGGCGGCCATGTATTTGCAGGGTTCCGGTCTGTGATTGGGACGATGTGGGCAGTGGATGACGCACATACTACTAGCAAGATCATGTCCAAGTTGTACGAGAATATGTTGGATGGATGTGGTCGGCTGGATCACACTCGAGCGGCATTGGCGCTGCAGAGGACGATGAACTCATTGGCTGGTCTGACTCGCGAATACATCACATCGGTGGCCCAGACAGGCCGACGTCAACCGGAGACGCGGCCTTTAGAACCATCATCCCGACCGAGTTGATGCTCAAGGATCCGGGCCTTCATCCGCTCGTTGAGAACGCATGCATTGTTGGCTGGATGGGCCACAAAAGACATATCATGACCTACTGTATCGTAAGTCCTTACAATCTCTCGTTATTGTATTTCCACATTATCCCCAGCCAACCGTCCCCACCTTTTTTCCATCTGAAATTAGACACTGACGGCCGCAGAATTTCATTAGCGCGCTAAGAAAGAGTTCAATCTCGTCATCGTGTCCCGACGACGGGTCGCGGTGGAATCTTGGACAGCCGAAGGAAGCGCTGATAAGATGAGGGCCAATTTTGCGGGCTGGGAGCTACGGTGCGCGTGATCTGCTGCAGTCTTTTCGGTCGCGTGCTCTTATCACCATATGGTTCCCGTCACGCAGGATCCAGGAATTTCTCGCACTCGTCCCGTCGACTCTCAACTAGAACTTCATGGACCGTGGGTGCTTGGTGATTCGTGCCATCCAATGCCGTTGCGAATGTGCGGTTTTGTGTTGGGAAGCGTTGGTCTGATTGTTACCTTCTTTGTTTTGTGCGCGTACACAGCCTATGATACCGAGCACAAGGATCTTCCATCGCCGTGAGCACTCGCCTTCCGCATTCGTTCCGTTCTGTCGCTCACCAACCCCTAATCAACCTTTTGCATCTATTCGTGGGTTCGCATTCCCGGTCACTTCGTGTGAAACGTACTCTTGTTTCATGTATCCCTCCCCGAACAACGGATTTTCGAACCCGTAATTCGTCCCGCGCGTTCTAGGTCGAAGACGCAGCCGTTCTTGTCAACTGATCCTCCCGTCTGTCGTCCGGCGCGCCAATCGGGTCGCTAGTCACTCCGTTACGCCAGCGCCACGAACATGCAGGCTGCGTCCCGGTTAAAACCAACACGTCTGACATCTGCCGGACGGGCCCGAGCAAGAAGAGCGGAATGAGGGCGGCGATGGAGATATCGCTGAGCAGGGAGAACAAAGAGGTGATGAAGCTGGTGAGGAGCACGGCTACGGTCGAGGAGGTGAACTCGGGTTCGGGTTTGGACGTCGACAAGAAACAAGATTTGCAAGCTGCAACAGGATACGAATTCCATCTTGGCGAGTTACTGGCCAAGGCGACCACACATCCAGGTGTGGTTCTCTACCGCCACGCACTTCTCGCGATACGAGACGAGGCGATAGAGAAGGCCAGCGTTTGGCCAGCGTGAACCTTTTTCAAACTCTTCCTTCTCGTTTCTACTGTATATTCTAGCGATTCTTACTATTCGGACACGCACATAGACGTTGGTTTCCCAATGCAATACTTGTACTTGTTTCACATCGAGCACGCTTGTCAGAGAGCCAAACATAACAAAATATCATCATGATATCTAACTCCGGCTTCAAACGTTTGATTCCTGGAAGGCACTCTCATCAGTCTCAGTAAACTTCAGATAACTCACGTTCATCATGCATGACCATGGGATACGAGCATCATTGTTCGGTATGCCACATATCTCGAATACATTTGTCGATGCTAACAAGACAATCTAGGCAGAGATGAGCTTGGTACAGCTCTACATACCAACGGAAGTAGGCCGCGACACAGTTTCTGAGCTTGAAGAACTCAAGGATGTTTGTATTCTGAATGAGCTCTTCCGCAGTTGAACGTTGAACCCTCAATCCTTTCCAGCGCTCTTTCGTCAGTGAAATCAGGAGATTCGAGGACAAGGATCGTGGTGTTCTTTTTTTACTTGCTTCCCAGACAGAGCAGGAACAGGACGTGACACCGGTTCGTCCTCTTTATGACTCAACACCTCTTGTCACGGAGTGCGGCCCACTGGCACAATATCTATCGACGAGATTGACGTCACCTTGGCAGAAAACGAGACCAGACTTTTTGCAGATGAACGAGAGCTGCAAACTACTTATGCGAACGTACAAAGGAACTTTCAGGCACGCTGTGTCTTGAGGGAGGAAGCGGGTTTCTTTGACAAGGTACGTCGTCTGGATATTCGACATGTCTTCCACTTGCCTCACGCTGTGACATCATTCATCCTTCGTCGTTTGGATAGATGACCGACATCCCCTCTTGTGGTTGTCGTGCTCAACTCCAGCGGAGAGCTCGCATCGTAATCACATCACAGACGCGAACAAATTGATGACTACGAGCATGAGATTGTTAGTTGCGGTGACTTTAAGGTATGGTCATCACAGTTCACCCATACACTCCTGCTTGACACGTCTTTAAAGTAACTGTTGCAGGAGGCACTTGATCATGTCCACCCATCCGACTCGTTCCAGATCGCGTTGGCGACGCCGCCGCCACCGCCCTCCCAGCATGGAAAACATACCCGACAAAGGCAGCCCATGGTCTCGGATCTCGTTTGAGGTGCCAAGTTTGTTGTTGGAGCGACACTACCCACTGATCAAGCTTACTCACAACGGTGTACAATATATTACAGCAACAGTCAGTTGGTAAGTGAAAATTAGTCGATTCCACGCTTCAGATGCTCACAGCCTCTCGACAACGAATAGGTCGTGTTTCATGCGTGAAGCAAATAACGACGCCGAAGTCGATGAGAGGAACTATATATGTATTAGGCGATTTCGGAAGATAATGAGTGTGGCGAAACGTAAACATTCCAATATTATTATTCAATGGTTCAAGTTTAACCGTTCGCGTTCAGGGGACTTGGTGTTACGAACAAAAAGTTGGTGGCAAGACAAACCTACTTTCGGTGAATCGAGGAAGCAAACGACGTGACGAAAGCGATCGGTTTTGCCTCGTGTCTTGAATAATATGACCTTGCAGAACGCGTCTTCTTGAACGGCAAGATTATCGAGAGCCAAGTCCATATCAGAATCACGTCGCAAAAGGGTTCCACCACACCGATGAACCACCTGGGTGGGGGACATGGGATTCCAACGACGAGAACATCGCTGTATGTGGACATATATATCTGGTGAAACATGTTCACCATGAATTTTCGCAGGGGATTGCCTCAAGCTCCATGCTGTTTTACAACCTAGTCTGGATCATTTCGCCGATTACATTATCTTTGCCTCTGCTGCGAAATTGAAACGTCAGGCGGCCTTCGGCGATGAGTAGTGGGGGTGATCTATTATTCACCAGCGTCGACAATTTAATGTTGGTCTTAGTAGAGTTCTTTGTATGCTGGGACCCGGATAATCTTCCTCCTCGCGTTCATGAGGTAAGAATAGGACGGCTCCGACTTTCGACCGTGACGACAAACGCCAAGATACACTAAACTCAAACACCGTTTCATAAGTGCCCCTTGGGCATCTTCGAACGTCCAGAACACCTCCATTCCGTCAAATTGGAGCTCACTGCTTCTTTTTGCGTATGGAACATTCCGACGAAAACTCAGAAACTCGCATTCGCGTCTGTTCCGCCAGCAGCGACGACTCGGAAGGAAGATGATCTAGCAGAGGCATTGCGCGGATTATCGTCACACTGGCACCTAGTGCCACGGATCCGGACCTGAGCAGTTCCAATTCTCCGCTCCGTACGGATTTGGTCACGATCCGAAGAACCACCGCCATCAAATACATCCACGGCGACATCGACCGGAACGTCTATCTTGGAAACCTGATCTCATGGGTGCGTGACAGCCAGACGAACGGAAGGCAGAAGGTCAGTCCATTATTTCTTTGCCGTTTATACTTGTCCCTGTCACGCTCACTGCACGCTTTGGGCCTTCGCGCACGCGTTCCGGTCGTGACACCTTCCACCAGACACACACTCACATTAATTGCTGTCGACTCCAACGATACTACGGCAACATCCGCTGTCAGGGAGCGATGCGTAGGCAAGCGTGAGTCTAACATATGTAAGTAGTCTCGAATAAGTGCGCAAGTTGGTAGGACAGTGACACCGTTCATGTCGGCCAGTCGTTGGACACAGGTATAATTTCCTTTTCCCCTGCTTTCTATTCGCATTTTTGTACTGTATCGAGTCCACTTTCAATGGCGCATTTTACTTTTGATATCGCCTGCTAGCGGGAGGTATTCACATCGATGTTTGTCCCTAAAGTTCACCGTCCGATGGGCAAATTCAGTTCCAAATTGGGGCACGTTACATACTACACACTGAACCTTCCACTGGCAGTTGTTCGATGCCCCGCTGCCCCAGCTGTAGCAAGCTTCTCCCTTCCGACAATGCGGTCCTGCGCCACATGAACCAGCCGACCTCTCGCTGTTTTGGCTGGGTCGACAATCTTGTCCAAGTCGGCGAGCTTCTCGAACAAGAAGCCGAAGAAAAAAACACTCGGAATAGCCCATTAGCCCACTCACCCCAGCTCGTGCACCGGCAGCCGGCTGGAGAATGGAATACAGATAACGACATTCTGGATGTCGATATGCCTGATGAAACACACGGAGAAACTGTTGAAGAATACCCGGGCGCTGCTGCTGTCTTCGTGCAGCAGCAGAAAACATTTCTCGATCGCTTTGATCAGGATCGGTTCTCGCATGAGCGTCGTTCCAACCTATACTATCCGTTTGCAACTCGCGCGGACTGGGAATTTGGCCTTTGGTTGACGCGGTCCAGCCTGAGCATGGCTGCTATCGATAGCATCCTTTCGCTGGAGCTGGTAATTTTCTCAATCACTAAAATTCTACACATTTATGACGGAATTTTATATCTTTAGGTTAAATCTCTCCCTCTTTCATTCAAGACGGCTCAGCAGTTGCGCGGCCTCGTCGAGCTCCTTCCTAGCGGGCCCGAATGGCAATGTCGTGTCTTGTCGACCAAGGTACCGACCAAATCACCTGTCAGGCTGTTTTACCGCGACCCCGTTAGATGCTTAGAGGCATTGTTCAATCACCCCCTCTTCCATGACAAGCTTATGCTGGTTCCTCGCCGTGTTTATCGAACAGCTGAACAGCTTGTTCGCGTGTACAGCGAATGGATGACTGGGAACGCTGCATGGGAGATGCAGGTCAGTCTCTGTGATCACGTCTACGATCTCAATATTGAAAAAAAATCACTAGAGCGAAATTCCGGATGGAGGCACCCTTCTAGGTGTTATACTTTCTTCCGACAAAACAAATGTGTCTGCACTCGTCGGCGATCGATGTGCCCACCCGCTATTACTTGGACTCGCAAATGTCCGTATGTCAACTCGTCTCAAGTTATCCTCCGACGCCTTTCTCCTGACGGCACTGCTTCCAATTCCCAAGTTTATTCACAAATCCAGGCGTATTCGTAGTCTTTTAAGTGACCGGATCATACACGAATCTCTGGATATTGTCCTAGAGCCGTTGAAGCAGGCTGCTCGCTTCGGAATCATGATGAATGATCCACTCGGGAATCTTAGATTTTGTTTCACACCTCTCGCCTCATATATCGTTGACACGCCGGAGGCATGTATGGTTGCGGGAGTGGGAGGAAAAACGTCCCCTATTACAACTGCAATGTACAAACATTTTGGGGATCCCTATCAACACCCCCTACGCACGAAGTCTCACACGCTGAAACGACTTCGGCAGATCAAGGTTCACCCTGACAATCTGAAGAAATACCTCGTCGCGGCACAAGAATTCCGCTTAAACGGTGTCGCGTCTCCTTTCTTCCGAGACTGGCCTATGGCCGACCCTTCGAGATTCCTCACCCCGGAGCCCCTTCACGAGTGGCACAAGAAGCTTTGGGATCACGCGGTTCGATGGGCAATCAACGTCGTTGGGGCCGAAGAGCTAGACTTTCGTTTTTCCGTTATTCAGCCTTCCGTTGGGTTTCGACAATTTCGTGAAGGGATTTCGAATCTGAAACAAGTCACCGGAAGAACACAACGAGATGTTCAAAGATACCTTGTTGCAGTGGTTGCCGGTGGCGCTCCTCCAGGTGTGGTGATTGCGATCCGTGCTCTACTAGACTTTTGTTATCTTGCGCAAGCTCCCGAGCTCGATGACAATGATTGCGACTCGTTGCTGTTGTCCTTGCGCACCTTTCACGATCAGAAGTCCCACATCATCAAGGCTGGCGGTCGACGAGGAAAGAAGCAAATAATTACGAATTGGTACATACCAAAGCTCGAGTTACTTCAAAACGTCGTTCCTTCCATTCGGGACTCGGGCGCACCGATTCAGTGGTCGGCTGATATGACAGAGCACGCACATATATTGATGATCAAAACACCGGCTCGCAGAAGTAACAACAACGATGTTGATGCTCAAACTTGCAGGTACCTCGATCGCCTCGAGAAATGCTCGAAGTTCGAACTTGCGACATCCCTTCGAGAAGTTCAATATGACATTCATGTTGATGGTGAGGGCCACAAAGATGATGACCGTGACCGCGCTGATGCAGCAGTTTCAGCTGGAGTTGGTATTGATGGCGCCGGTGATGCTCGTCCCTTGCCGCCGTCCGTTGCAAAACTCGGTCAACCAAAGCGCTCCCCTACCAATTACTTTGCCAAGGCAGATGAACTGTCGTCGTCACCCTTCAACCCATCTACTCCCTTTCCCCCTCGGTCTTCAGTGTGTGGCCGCACTGCAATCAACCTTGCGAGGGATCCCAAGATCACTCGAGGATCGATTGATAAAATCGCTGCTGATTTTCAACTCCCCGATCTCCGTCCTGCGCTCGGCGATTACATCCAACGCGAAAAATCCAAGACGCCTCACTCGGTCAGAGGGCCTCGCTCATCGGCCAATGATTGTCCCCTTCCCTTTTCAGAACTCGCTGTCTGGTATTCGGTACGCCTTCAACAAACCCCTTTCCACTCCAACAGTGACCTGGATTCCGCTCATTCGGTTACTGCCTCCCCTCCGTCTTGCTCCTGGAAGCATGGTCGTTTCGACGCAGTAATATTTAACGTCGATCCTGGAGAAGAGTGGCCGCGATCTGGGCTTTCTGGTGAGTTTATATTATCAACTTTCAACTGATCTGTTAACTTGTGCTATCGAGTAGGCCATTCTGTGGGGGAACTCCGACTTATCTTCCGGCCTGTACCACCACGCGGTCAGAGGCCGTGGTGGTGCAGGAAATTCCTCGTTTATGTACGAAGATTCAATATTGTACCCCAAAGGGGTAGCGAATGCGACCCAACGACATCTATGCACGTTCTTCGACGAGCGCGAAGGGCAAACTCAGAGCACCTGGGCGACATCA
>JBBPNU010000365.1:0-18414 GCA_038091055.1 Leccinum angustisporum
ATGTGCATCCGCAGTCCGCCCACACTCCCCTCCTTCCTCGCCTCAACCATGACCTCCTGCCACTGCCTCCACACCTCGATCTCGCTTGTACACCACAGCTTCCATTCTTCACACTCACCGCCCCCATCGACGCAGTCCAAATCCAGGTCCTCCAGATGCGGCAACACGATCGGCCACCCGAACACTTTGGGCATGCATACCAACGCCTGCAGCGCCAGCGATACCGTCCGCAGCCCCATCGGCCCAGAACACGCCCTCCCCCGCACGGCGAGCTGCCTCAGTGACGGCAACAAGTAATACAATATAAATGCCGCACTCGCGTTCTCAAACGCCCGCCCTGTGACTCGGAGACTGCGCACCTGCCTGAGCGGTGTGACCCCATTCGCCTGTAGGCTCTCCAGTGTCGCGAGTTCGAGTGCCGCAACATGACCGTGCAACTCGAGCGCGACCAGGTTCGGAAAGGATGACACCACGTGGTGGAAGCATGACACCGAGACGATGAGCGACCCCTGCTTGTGCGGCGGCGCAGCCCATACGAGCGTCGTCAGGTTGTGCCCGATTCCCCAGGACAGTCTCTGCGCCTCGTACGCGATCACGACGCTACTCAGTTCCAGCCGCTCCAGTTGTGGCGCGTTCCGTTTGTCGAAGAAGCATGACCTCGACCAGTTCGCACATAGATTGCCGTTCATCGCCACGTTCCGCAGGGCGGGAAAGCTCGAACCACGTCCCGTCCACGTCTGAAGCACGAAGTTGAGGAACGTGCTGCATTCGGTGGCGTTGATGGCGATCGACTCGGCCCTCTGGCTCGCTGGCACACAAGTCGCGTCTTCCGTGCTCGTCGTTGCCAAGATGATGGACTGAAGCTGCACAGTGAGTGCGATGATAGAGAAGGGTCCCGATGCTGGGAATGGGTTGCGGAACGGCCACTGGTGCACCGTGAGGTGGATGGGAAGGGGCTCCGAGAGGCGCAGCTGTTCTCTCAACGCGTGGACCGACTGAAGCGGTGTGATGTGGACGTGTCTCCAAAGCCGCGGACAGGCGAACGCGATGCTCCGCCAGGCCCTCGAAACGCTTGCGAGGCTCCTCGGAGAGTTGAGCCACCACCCGGCATGTTTGCCACTTCGCGACGGGCATGACGAGGAAGTGGACGTAATCACGTCGTCAAAGATCATGATGAGGAGTTCTTCCAGGAGGGTCGAGATGGGGCTACTGGAAGGTCCAGGACCGTTTGACGTAACTGCGGCCATGGGACCAGGGCAGTCGGACGTCGCGTCGACCTGGGTTTTAGCATGTCTGACTCTGTGAAAGAGACCGACGGTCAACTTCAAAGTCTCTACTACGTACATGTACCAGACGAAAGTGGACTTACTCGAGTGAGACGGGAACGCACTCCGAGGAGCACTTTGCTGCTTCGACCTCTGTACGCGGGACAACGTGTATCACGGACATGGTTTGCCACGGAAAGCGGTGTCTCTAAGCCTTGCTTCAATGAGAAGAAGAACTCCCTTCTTCGACGTCGAAAGTCCAACTTGGAGGCTCGTCAAGACTTGGAGTGGCAACGTGCCAGTGACTTATAAAGTTTGCATTTTGAGGGGCACAGGTTTTTTTCCATCGCTTGTTGGTTCGCTAATTTGCCGTTTTACGACATCATGCTTGATGTGTGACTCGGATGATCGCGGTCCTTTATGTAAATTCCCGACGGCGAGTCCAAATCGGGATGTCCGTCGGACATCTGGCAACTGGAAGCAACCTCAGGAGGCATCATATCGCCGATGTTCAAGTACAACATGTGGCGGCGGTGAGTTTACACTCTTCCCCTTCCCGAGTCAATTGGGATTCCGGAGTGGAGGAGACTAACCGTGACGCCGCTACACGGGAGTCCGGGACGTTCCGAACACGTGGCGCCTGCCATTGGAAATTGCCGATCACTTGACAGATTCTGGCAACTTGAAACGAAAAAGTTCACTGCAGTATGTATGCCTCGACGCATCCAAAAACAAACCAAGTAAAGTGCGTAATGAACAACATCGTTCGTCCCAGGGTTGGACAAGATGCGATAAATAAACTACATTTTCTTGTTGCACAAAGTTCGATGTAGCTTCCGATCATTGCACCCGTCCAACAAAAAAGAGGACGAGATTTACCTATAATTACTGATTAACGTTATCCTATGTATTCAACTCGAAGCATACCACAAACTGTAATCAGTTCGGGAACAGTCGCGTGCTGATGTTGGCAGCCTGTTGCTCCGCGTTAAGACCCCCCAGCTGCGAAGGAGACAGAGAATCATATGTTGGGCAGAGGGTGTTCCACCAATCTACAAGAGACGATCGTACAGTTGTCAATGAGAAAGCATCAATGAGTTGCTGAAGCTTACGAGGAATTGGGTTGAGATAATCGCTCACACCCGCTGGATCCTCTGCGAACACTACAGCAAAACCGCTACAACGAACAAGCAGTCAATCAGCAAAAGATGTTTGATGAAGTAGTCAGACAAGAACGCTGACGCTTCTAGATGCCAGTCGATATGGCTATGGAAATAGGTCAGGATGGATCATGGATCGCAGACGACAGTAAAGGAATGCACCAATGTAGATACCAGGGACCAGAGTTATCTGTCATGAATCGGAACACCACTCGTTGCCCCGGCGTGCCGGTGGACGTCACGTCTCGGCGGACTGGGTTTTTGTAATTGAACGTCGTGTTGTCGCCTGCACTTTGGACGACGTCAAAGTTATGCTACGGAGTCACATCAGACAATGCATAGGATCGGCGCTTTGGACCGCGTATACGAACCCCGTGAAGGTGGACCGGATGCTGAGCATGCATACATAAGTAAAATACAGACAAACGACAAGATGAATGTGAGCTCACCGGACCGCCGAAGCCGCTCGTATTCACCGTCAACTCGACAACCTTGTTGGGTTCCAAAACGTACACGCTCCCGTTCGGCAAGAGGTTGGTCGCTTGTTGCGCACCACTGAGGATCTGCAACAGCACTGGCACCGACGGTGGTTTGAACTGGACCCCATTCACGTAGAAAAACCCCCCGATTTCCTCGACGGAGAGGTCGATATTGATATCCGCCTGCCCATATTCCGGAATTCCAGGCACCCCAGGATCGATGAACGCGTGCAGATTCTGTTCCAGTAAGGGCATCACGCTCGTCGTGTTCATCGTTACCGGGTCTTGGTCATCAGGAGCCCCGATGTACCGAAGGATGGCCGAGCTAAGCCCCCCGGCGATGCTCGAGTTGCCCGTACTTGGCACCGCTCGTATCCAGTAGTTGTCGACCGGCTGTGTGGCGTTCAAGATGACAGAGTAACGTTGCCCAGGAAATATTTGCAGCGAATCTACAAGGAGCGGCTGCGTTTCGACTCCATCGGCCTCAATGATAGTCAAGTTATGCCCATCGATGGAAAACGTGAAGTGGGGATCACAGGACATTGCGACCAAGCGGAACCGGTAACGTTTCCCATACTCGACGTTGACGACGGCAAGCTCCGACTCTGGCCCGCCTGGATAGCGCCCTTGTCCATTGATGAGGATCGCGTTGGCTGAGACACCGATGATGTGGTTCAACACGGGAGCGAGCGTATGATACCTTCCAAAGCAATAAGAGACACCTTGGAAACACAACAGAAAACATACCAGTCTGCGAGGGTGATCACAGTTGTCTCTGGAAAACGATATCACTCCTCTCAAGATTCACAGAACTCAAAAACCAACTCACCATCGTCCACGTCATACCAGTCCTGATAGGGATCATCAGGATCGTATATAACGAGAGGCCCTCTCAGTCCGTCGCACGTCTGAGTAGAGTAGTGCGAGTGATACCAGTATGTCCCCGTTTGGTCGTTTGATTCAAACTGGTAGAGAAAGGAGTCGTTCTGCGTGATCGGACATTGCGTGACGAACGATGCACCGTCGGCGTAGTTGGTACCGGTTTGAAAGATACCGTGCCAATGCTAAAAGGAATCTCAGTGAGTATGCCGTCGTTACTTAAAGTCGAGCCCCAGTGCAGTACATACTACACTGGTGCTCAACCACATTTCCGGGTCCATCAGCTCGTTGACGACATTGATTTCAAAACTCTGGCCCTTGAAACGAAATGCAATCAGACAAACGACTATAATATTCGATAGACACACCTTTTTTGCCATGATCAGTGGTCCTGGGAAGGTACCTCCAGCGAGCGTAGCCCTAGAGCGGGGTGAATGTGAATGAACGAGTGATAGACAGATAACCTACGAGCGCAAGAAACCATCTGGGGCAATTATTCGATTCGAGATTCTTAAGTCAGTGGAGGACCCAACAACGTTGTGGAACGGTTGCGAGGGATTGGTCGTGCCTCGCAAAACGACGGAGGCGGCATGGGCGATCGAAAAAAATAAACATATAGACATGAAGTGAAGATACATTACAAGAAATCGAATGGCGCTTGCACGCTCAGCTGGACCAGGGAATAGAAGACGGTCAATGGATGTTGCGGGAGGGTGAGGAAAACAAGAGTTTTTATCCGGGCTGCTCGCCTTGATGTGTAAAGGTAAGCGGGACGGCGAAGCCGAATTATCATCTGGACTGATCGACATCCAGGGACTTGTGCCGAACCTATGATCGATGTCCTCAGATATTGAAACAGACTAGGTAGATGAGTCCAAACAACTTACTGGATCATTGGGGCGTAACTTGCGATGCGACTGTTGCCTGAGGGTCGTATTCAAATCAGTGCAGTGCATATATTAAACAGGCATCGAATCATGTCTTCCTAAAGTTTAGAACTCTTCAAAATCACTCGTCGGAGCCGGCGAGATTGATCATGATATAACATGATCAGGATTACGGTGTGCATGGCGGCTGGCGTTGGTGGCCTAGAAAAAAAAAGTGACGTAAAGTTGGCAATGCGCCTGTCTGTGTCTGGTTGAATTATGCCAGCAAATTTCGACTCCGAGTCGTTCGCACTCGATCCTAGTTGCTTTGCCTACCAGCGGTACATTCCATTCCAGCCCCCGGGTCCACCGTCCTGTTGCACACGGCACTCCACTCACCGAGCCTTCTCCTGCTTGGCTTCTCGGTGGTCGCAAGCCCATCAGGTCACTGTTGGGAGCAAACACGCGAGTCGGCAACCGCCGACAGTGAAGTTGCGCGGTCCCCGAATAATATATATATTCGCAGTTGGCCAAATTTTTGAAATATCAGACTGCCTAGGTTAGTCTCGACTGTCGACAAGTAAGTAATTCAGTTCCGGCTGTCCCGACGCATGTTTGCGTAGTATGGTAGCAAGAATATCGAGCAAGTTCGCCTTCTGTTTATATAATGAATCAATTATCTTGATAACTCATCTTTCAACCGAAAGCATACCGGTTCGGGGATAACAACATGGCGATATCAGCGGGAATTACTCTGCGTCGATACCCCCCAATTGCGAAGGAGATAGTGAATCGTAAGTAGGGCAGAGATCGTCCCAAGATTCTGCAGAGACTATCATTAAGACAAGGTTCTGCGAGGAGCTGATGAAGAAGCTTACGAGGAATCGTGTCGAGGTGACTGCTCGTACCCGCCGGATCCTCCGCAAATACCACACCGAAGCCACTAAAACAAATGAACAGTGCATGAGAATTGAAATTATCCGAGGCGATATGAAGCGACGAAAACGCTAACGCTTTGAGATGCCAGTCAATATGGCTGTAGACGAGAGAAAATATAAATCAGAATGGAGTCATATACCACAGGCGAATGCACGATCGTACCAGTGCAGAAACCACGGGCCGGCGTTGTCTGTCACGAATCGGAACACTACTTGTTGCCCCGGTGTACCGGTGGAGGTCACGTCTCGGCGGACTGGGTTTTGATAATTGAAGGTTGTGTTGGCCCCTGCGCTTTGAACGACATCGAAAGTATGCTGTGAAATCACATCAGATAATATGACTAGCTTCAGTTACGTGTGCCTACCCCGTGCAGATGGACCGGATGCTGAGCATGCAAACACAAGTGAACACACGCATACAAAAAGACGAATGAGAGCTCACGGGACCGCCATGCCCGCTTGTATGTACAGTCAATTCAACGACTTTATTAGGCTCCAAGACATACACGGCCCCATTCGGCAAGAGGTTTGTCGCTTGTTGCGCACCGCTTAGTATCTGTAACAGTACAGGCACCCTGGGAGGTATGAACTGAACCCCGTTCACATAGAATGAGCCCCCAATTTCCTCCACGGAGAGATCGATGTTAATATCCGCCTGCCCGTACTTTGGAATGCCTGGCGCACCCGGATCAATGAGCGCGTGCAGATTCTGCTCCAGTAAGGGCATCACGCTCGTCGTATTCCTCGTTACCGGGTCTTGGTCATAGGGTGCCCCGATGTACCGAAGGATGGCCGAGCTAAGCCCCCCGGCGATGCTCGAGTTGCCCGTGCTTGGCACGGCTCGTATCCAGTAATTGTCGACAGGCTGTGTGGCGTTCAAGATGACGGAGTAACGTTGCCCGGGAAATATTTGCAGCGAATCTACAAGGAGCGGCTGTGTCTCAATTCCATCGGCCTCGATGATGGTCAAGTTGTGTCCGTCAATGGAGAACGTGAAGTGGGGATCACAGGACATCGCGGCCAAGCGAAACCGGTATCGTTTCCCACATTCGACGTTGATCACGGCGAGCTTTGATTCTGGCCCCCCTGGATAACGCCCATGTCCATTGATGAGAATCGAGTCGGCGGAGACACCGTGACTGGTGAGCTGGTTCAACATGGGAGCGGCGGTATGATACCTTGCAAGCCAAAAATAGTGAGAATGACCCAGGAAATATAACAGAGAAAAAGAAGATAGATATACCAGTCTGCAAGGGTGATCACAGTCGTTTCTGGAAAACAACGTTACTATTTACGAGAATAACAGATCTAATGCTTTCACTTGCCATCATCCACATCATACCAGTCTTGATAGGGATCATCAGGATCGTAAATGACGAGAGGCCCTCTCAGCCCGTCACACGCTTGCGAAGAGTAATGCGAGTGGTACCAATACGTTCCAGTTTGATCGTTTGCTTCAAATTGGTAAAGGAAGGAACCGTTCTGTGATATCGGGCACTGTGTGACGAACGTTGCACCGTCGGCGTAATTGGTACCGTTTTGATAGATTCCATGCCAATGCTGAAAGAAGTGTCAGTACCGCTCAAAGTCACCCTCTTTGGCGCGTACCACGCTGGTGCTCAACCACATCTCCGGATCCGTCAGCTCGTTGACTACATTGATTTCGAAACTATCTCCCTATCATAGAACTTGAATCAGACAAACAATACCATAGTCAGTAGACAAACTTTATTAGCCATGATCAGTGGTCCGGGGAAGGTGCCTCCAGCGAGTGTAGTACTGAAACAGGATGAATGGCAAGAAAAGAGTGGCCGACGGGAGACTTACGAGCGCAGGAAACCATCCGGAGCGATCATTTGATTGGAGATTGTTAGGTCAGAGGAGGATCCAACAACGTTGGGGGACACTGATTGTGAGGGGTTGAACGTGTCTCGCGAAACAATGGAGGCCGCATGGCCAATCGACAAAAATGGGCATAGAGACATGAAGAGAAGAGCCTACCACTCAACTGAAGGCTTGGGCAAGGACAGGATAATAAACGGTCAATGAGTGACGTCGAGGGCGATTCAGCCATTGAGGGCAGGAATTTTATTTGAACTGCATGCCGATATGGATATGCAGGGGAAAAGCTCAGTGGGACCATGAAGTCAAATTATTGTCTGTAGGAGTACGCAAGCGATGCTGCCGTTAGGCCCCGACCCTGCGAGGAACGGCATGGTCATGGTCCCCGACTCAGATATCGATTCTAATGCGGCAGAGCGAGCCGCAACTGTCCCAATCGTTAGCGGGGACTAGGAAAAATGTGAAGCATGCCACAAGTTAACAAGCACATCTTGTGTGACTTGAACCGAGCCTATAATCATTCAACATTAATAAGACCCTCAAACAAAATCTCAAACTTGGCAACAGGTACGTCGAAAAAACTTACTGAATCGGTGAGCGCATAAACTACGACTTACACAAGTTGAGAAGACCATTATTAACTTCTTTGTATTATTACTTGATAGCTTGCGAAGGGTCTCCTGGCGTCTGCAGAAACTTTACTTCAAGGTTGCTTGGGGAAGGTGAAGTTGTTGGTCAAAAAGTTGTTTCATCAATTACGGCACCTACGCTTCCTTTTCCCACAGAGTCACGGTATACGTTAGATCTCGTTGAATCCGAAAGTTGGACACTGGTGCCACAAATGAAAAAGAAAGAAAGAAATACGTTGTCGAGTCAGAACTAAGACATGCTGAATGAAAGAAGATGAACGGCACCTTGAAAAGCAGTTTGACTCACCCCTGAGCACATGGTCTCCAGCTCGCTCGTGCCTCTTCGCGATGAGTCTGTACGTCTGGAGGTACTAGCCTTCTTGGTGTAGAAGTTTGTCATATTGCCGTTTTCCTTCCAATCGCCTGATGGGCGGCCTTGGCCGGTTTGGTGATCCCGCTGCACGTGTGCGCTCTCTTCTAGTTCAAATCTAGCGCTCAAGAGTCAGTGCTCCAGGTAAGTTTTCTCCCTCCGTTGATTTTGAGTATTCGCCCTCGCAATCCGACATGTCTCTGTGGCATCTTCATCTCCACTGAATGGTCCTTACGCGATCATTACGTCGTTCGGCGCGCTCGTCGAGGCATGAACCATCCTTCGAGTCGGTTAGTTGACTGACTGTCGGACTATCCTTCAGTCTTTCGCACTTCTGTGCGTCATGCAGCCTCTTCGCACAGTCCCGGGTTCCCCGTCGACATTGAATGCAGCAGACATGTCCATTATGTCCCCTTTTTCTGTCTCCCTTAAGCCCGACACTCTCGGTAATGTTTCGCCATTGTAGGGCTTCTGCGGGCCAGCGAGTGCGGTCTCCGGTCAGGATGGATAGGAAGGAACCGGCGACAGACTGACGAGCCATGATCAACCATCTGGAGCAATCATTTGATTGGAGGTTGTTAGGTCAGTGGAGGATCCAACGACATTGGAGAACAGCCGTGAGGTGTTGGTTGTGCTTGCGAAACTATGGACACAGCAAGGGCGACCGAAAAAAAGATGAGCATGATAGATAGACACGAAGAGAAGTTAAAATAAAATGACAAGGAATAAAATAGCGCCTGCCTCTTAGCTGGGGACTGGGGCAAGGGACATCGGGGTGGATGGCTCGGATAGCGAGACTCTCCATTCGAACTGGAACGCAATAGGTGTCGCGCGCAATGCAGAACTGGCACACCGCCCACTGAAGATGCATATCTTGACGCCGCAATGGAATTGACAGTTCTTGTTCCTCGTCGGGAAGTGCCAATGGGTCTGCCACTGAAACCTAAGTTGGCACCAGCCGAATGCGTCCAAATATATACCATGATGGGGTAAATCAGTCTAGCAAGGGTTGGCCGATGCGGCTGTACTTCCAAGCGAGTTTATCACCTGGCCCCAAGTTGCAACGTTTCGTATTGATTTGATGGCCCGGTGGCAGTACGGTTGTCGAGCTCCCAAATATTTGAGACTCAGCTGAAGTCCCCACGTTGGCACCGGCATAACCAAGCTTGGTTATGCCGGTGCCAACGTGGGGACTTCCAAAGTGCAGGCCCGGGAGAGTGCCTGAAATGGCCTCGCGTGCCCGCACCACTGCCTACTCCCTCTCCTACTCTCTCCTTCGAACAAGAAGCCTCCCTCCCCACTCGTGCACCCCAATTTGCAACCAATAGATCTATCCAGGGTCGCGCCCTCGTATCGCCGTAGCTGCCTCTGCGAGTCTGGCCAACTCCCTCGGTAGGGCTTAAGGATTTGTAGCTGAACCCCTAGTAAATGGACTCGGATGGGCAGCGGTCGGGGTAGTGGCGAGAGCTTTCGCAGGCTCGCTACCCACTGCTCCCTTACCTGCCCCCACTCGTACTGTACATCGCTTGCACAATGGCCCGACCCTGATACTTGGAGAGCATGACTTCCCGAGTGTACCTTTTCGCATACAGACAAAGGACTCGACACATACATATTATACACATTCCTGTTGATGGTGTATACGACAACTTGGCGGTGAACAAACCGGAATGTGCAACAAACGCAGGATTGGCAACTCAGATTCAGGAGGTATTGTCTTCTGGATAGTTTGAACTTCGAAGAGAGGAAATGAAAGATCGATGACCTTCCAACCCTGAGGCCTGAGGCCTGAGTCACAGAAACTCGTTCCATGAAAACGTGCAACCTTGAGCAATTGTAACAGGCCTGGAGGCTCCGCTGCAGCCCCCTCCTTCCAAAGTCGGTAGGGATCGGCCGGGAGTAAATATGTCGCGCAGCCCTAACAATGGTAACTCAAACGACTTCAAATTTGGTAACAAGTGTCCAGAACCGCTGAGGGCGCTACATAGTCGATTAGGGTATCTGAGTTAATCTCGAAGTCTCGACCAGTAACTACTAATTCGCTTCGGGCTACCCCGACGGTGCTAACATGTACTAATAGTAATACAGTAGCGAGCGCTGCAACCCGAGCAAATTCGCCCTCTGTCTAACATGTCCGCATACCCAAAGCTTGGGTGCCAAAATACAATAAATAGTTCAACAAGAAAGATAGTCCAACGAGGTGTCCGAATAAAGGTTTACCTATAAATATTTAAGGAACGACATCCAGCATTCGACTGGAGGAAATAATCAGTTCGGTATTAGCAACGACTCGGATGTTGACAGCCTGTTGCGAGGCGTCTCAGGAGTTTATGCCGCCAAGTTGGGACGGAGTCAGCGCATCGTATATCGGGCAGAGGTTGTCCCACGATTCTGTAAATACAAAGTCGGTCATAAGGCAAAAGTGTGCAAGGGGCCGGGGAAGACACTTACGAGGAATCGTGTGGAGATGACCGCTCACGCCCGCAGGATCTTCAGCGAACACCACTGCGAAACCGCTAGAATAAACAGAGTATCAGAAAAATGCGACAGAACGAGAAAAGAGAATGCTGACGCTTCTAGATGCCAGTCGATATGGCTGTAGCGAGAAATCATCAAAATGGGTTATGTGTCATGAGCATGAGCAGATAAGCGATCGTACCAGTGCAAATACCAAGGACCAGCGTTGTCCGTCACGAATCGGAAAACGACCTGTTGCCCTGCTATTCCAGCGGAGGCCACATCTCGACGGACAGGGTTGTTGTAATTGAATGTGCCAGTGTCGCCTGCGCTTTGGACAACGTGGAAATTATGCTGTGGAATTGTGTCAGATAAGAGAAGGAGCTACTTAGCCGCATGTACTAACTCCGTGCAAGTGGATGGGGTGCTAGATATGCGTGTAAGAAAGATACGCGCAGACTTCGGAGACGAAGAAGAACTCACGGGTCCGCCGAAGCCGCTAGTATTTACGGTCAACTCGACGACTTTGTTGGGCTCCAAGACATACACGCTCCCGTTCGGCAAGAGGTTGGTCGCTTGTTGTACACCACTGAGAATCTGCAGCAGCACCGGCACTGTCGGAGGACTGAATTGAATCCCATTCACGTAGAATAAACCATTGATATTCTGAACGGAGAGATCGATATTGATATCCGCCTTCCCATATCCCGGAACGCCAGGAACCTCCGAATCTATGAGCGCATGCAGGTTCTGCTCTAAGAGGGGGTTCACGCTCGTCGTGTTCCTGGTCTCCGGGTCTTGGTTCGGTGCGCCGCTGTACCGCATAATCGCAGAATTGAGTCCTCCGGAGATGCTTGAATTGCCCGTGTTCGGCACCGCTCGTATCCAATAATTGTCGACCGGCTGCGTGGCATTCAAAATGACAGAGTAACGTTGCCCGGGAAGGATCTGCAATGAATCTACGAGGAGCGGCTGCGTCTCAACCCCATCAGCCTCGATGACGGTGAAGTTATGTTCATCGATGGAGAACGTGAAATTCGGATCGCAGGACATCGCGACCAATCGGAACCGGTAGCGCTTTCCTTTCTGGACCTTGATAACGGCGAGACCTGACTCTGGTCCTCCGGAATAACGTCCAAGTCCGTTGACGAGAACCGAGTTGGCTGTGACAGGGCCAATGATTTGGTTCAACACGGGAGCGACAGTATGGTACCTTGCACACCATATTTGATAAGAACGACCTGGGAAACAAACAGAGAACATACCAATCTGCAAGGGTGATCACAGTTGTCTCTGGAAGACAGCATCACTACTGATAATCACCTTCCCAAACGTGGGACTCACCGTCATCTACATCATACAAGTGTGAATAAGGATCATTGGGGTCGTATATGACGAGAGGTCCTTTCAACCCGTCACATGTCTGAGTGGAGTAGTGCGAGTGGTACCAGTACGTCCCCGTTTGATCTTCCGCATTGAACTGGTAAAGGAAGGAGTGGTTTTGTGCGATCGGACATTGCGTCACAAACGACGCGCCATCGGCATAATTTGTACCGTTTTGGAAGATTCCGTGCCAATGCTACAAGCAATTTGAGCGCCATTGAAATACCACTCCCTTTAATACATACTATGCTAGTGCTCAGCCACATCTCTGGGTCCGTCAGTTGATTGACGACGTTGATTTCAAAGTTCTCTCCCTTTGATAGAAATTCAATCAGTCAAACGAGGAAGTAGGTCACCAAACTTACTTTATTAACCTTGACCAGCGGCCCGGGGAAGGTACCTCCAGCAAGTGTAGTTCTGGAGAACAAGGTGGTGAATGAGAAGTAACGAGCGATCAACAGGCGGTTCCGTACGAGCGCGAGAAACCATCTGGAGCAATTACGTGATTAGAGATTGTTAGGGTAGTGTCGGGTCCAACGACATTGGAAGACTGTTGTGAAGGATTGGAGGTGTTTCGCGAAACAATGTACGCGCCATGGGTGATCGCAAAAAGCGAGCACATAAAAATGAGGGGAAGAATCATTACGAAAATTCAAATAAAGCCTGCCGCCCACGGGAGGCTCGAGAAAGGACAGTAAGATGGACAGTCAATGGACGCCGGGGCAATCGAGAATAGAGAGAGTTTTCCTTTTGGCTCCCTTTTATGCAGGCAATAGGTTAGTGAGACTGTGAACCGGACATGCATCTCCGTCTTCTGACTTGATTTGCCATTGTTCGGCCTGAGGAACAGCATAGGTCGTGATTCCCGACGTCGACTGCAATGCAGAGCCCACCGCCACACTGCCATTCATTGGTAGCGACATAGTGAAGAATGTCAAGATAGCTTAACTCCGCATGTTAAGTTATCACTTCTTGTTCCTGGGACTTGTGCCAAGTCTATGATCGAGTTCCGTACAGAGGATCTGAGACTTCGTAGTCAGTACTTCAGCCATGTCCTAAATTATGCCAGTGCCGGAGTAAACAATTCAACCGCTACAGCCTGTCATTCGTCACTAAATCGTCAGTACAATGCTGAGCAGGAGTCAAACGGTGTGTGCTGCTGTATTGTGAACAATTCAGCAAGTAGCTCTGTAATTGATGGCTGTACCAAGTGAGTCACGACCCGGGCCTTGCGATGTACCGTATTACTTTCTGATGCTCAGCGGATTGTAGCGTTGTCGACTGGCACGGCACGTTCCTCAGACTCCTAATATTGGCACGTCACTGATCTGTGACCCGCCTGGCGAGCGTTTTATCAGTAGTATATAGCAGACTCGTGGTATTCGTTCATACCTCGAATCGGAATCTTTGTGTCGAAACTGGCAGCCTTGTTACATGCAAATCAAATGAGCTCGCGGGCATATTGAAAGCCGGTTATTTCTAAACATGGGTAGTATATCGGGGAGCAAGGGATTCCAAGGAACCTCGAGCTCGAGCAGCAGGAACATTTGATGCTATCGCCTCTCCGTTACCATCACGGTGCCTATCGACTCACAGCATCCCGCCGCAGCCGTTCCTGTATGCGAAATACCTTAATTGCTGCTGAATTAGTGGCGTGTAGGCGCCTTTGCGAGAATATGAATATGGTTACCGCCAATTTGCTCCATCATGATCAGTCACTACCTCCATCACTGTGCTGAATGCTTGCGGCGTTGACACGCGAACACTTCGGAGTATGACCCCTTTCTGCACAAATGACACATCAATATATTGTTACTTGGTTGCCAGAGAAGCAATGAAATACTTTTACTGTGCCACTCGGAAGCGGAACAAGTTGAAGACGTGTGAATTTTCTGATGCCAGTGCCACCCTGGCAGTGACATTCAAATTTCAAATTTTAGACTTGCATCCAAGTGTTCTAGTATGGCAATACAGAACAAAGGCCTTTGATCACGGACCTGAGAGCAAAAAATATGGCAGCCCAGTCGTCCGGACGAACTTTGCAAGATTGGATTGACGAATCACGTGATCATGTATACTATTGAAATGCTTACCCGAATCTCTCTCAACAATGACCACGAAAAGCGTACAAGCTAATACTGCAACTTTCAGTAGCATGTCCCCGACTACCATGCTTTTTGCTACGTCCAAAGCCAAGCAGTTTACTGATTTCTCAAAACCCCATAAAAATGAGGCGTTCGTGCGATTGCGAAACTCAACGCTCTGCCTCGTTCTGCTCGTTCTGCTCACATACTTGCTTCCCATCCCATCACTGTGGACCGCTCTCAGTGTCGTTCGCAGACACGGTAGCATCAATACTTTCTGGGTAGTTTGCGCTGTCGGTATGTCATCGTGCGGAGTCGACGTTGGATGTCAAAATTGATACGGTTTTCTTTTCTTTCTACTAGAGGTCGCGTTGTCGGGTTTACTTGCACTGAATATCGTCCAAGCTACCGTCGCGATACAATATCCACGAAGTCCACTTCCTCCCGTTCCTTCAACGCCCGCTAAAGGCCTGCCAACCCCTCCAGGTCAGAAAAAACGGCGGACGACCCTACCTCCTAATGTGAAGCATTCCTTGGCTGTTTTCTTGACCTTCATGTCGATGCTAACGCTGGTACATTGTGTTCGCGTCGAAAGACGAGTCCGCAGATGCAGCGTTCCTTTAGTTCGTCGTATGCTCTTTCACCCGTTTCGTCACCTTCCCGGACGCTACATTACTCGATGCCTGTTACACCGTCGCCGTTTGGTGCATCCCTTGGAGCGTCTACGGGCTCTGCTCCGTCGACACCCTCGCCCTCTCTTGCTGCATACCATGGAAAACATCCTCCTTCACTCGGTCGTGCGTGTCTTGTCTTTTATAGTATCAAGGTGGGCGATCTTCATTGTGTTGATCCTTGTTGCAGGTGCCTTCAACAGTTCAACGCTTAGTCTCTTGACGGGCGATTCTGATGATGATTCGTGATGCCGATTATTAGAGTCGCATGTTGCCTTCCTTGCCTCATTGGTGCATTTATCGAGCATATATTCGCAGTGTCAAATATTGAACGTTTGTTATAATGACCAGCATTCTTCGGGTGGCGCATCAATCGTTCCGCGCTCGGTGATGATCTGACGCTATGTTCAGTCTAGTTGCATCAGTTTCCGCAAGTTTGACTTGTTGAGTCGGGTCTCGGGAGGAGGATGCTGCTTTTAGGCGTATCCATACTCAGTTCCTGACGACTTATTCACCTCTTAGGTGCGATTGTCGACTTGTATTATCATTCTCCACTTCTGGAAGCAATTCAGCATCATGTTCCCTCCGAGCGCGTTCTTTTCGTTGAGAGTGGCGATAGTTCTCCTCACCAGATGGCTTATTGATAAGCTTTCTGCGGCTGCCAGGGTACAGATTACTTGTCCAAAAACAACAAGCGGACTCCGACAATCAGACTGTTCAAAAGTTGTCATTCCGACTGCCCACTGGCTCTTCGGCGGCGAATCAGAAGGATGCCGGCGATGGACCGGGCCAACGGATTGGTCTCATGATCAGGGTCAATGGCTAGCACGGAGCCACGCGGCTCGAGGGTGAGGGTGGCCAGGTGGGAGGAGGTCGTCTCGGTTGCGGGGCTGCCTTTGAAGTATGATGACGTAATGAACAAGGAAGGGAGTTCGCCACGTTCATTGACAGTCACCATCTAAAGCTTGTTATGGCCCCCTGGTCGAATTGGGGTCCTTTGTATCGAGGCAGCTAAGTGCTTCTTCACGTGGTCGTTGACGTCACAGTGACTCAATTGTTAGACTTCCAGCTTCGGTGCTCAAAGACCTGATGATCACTTCTTCAGTCCAAATGATTCTTAATAACAGGTGTTACCCGTTGACCCACTCGCTCGTCCAGGGCCAGCCTCCAGGGACAAAGGACGGCGCAACTCCTGTCACGGGCGTTGCCAACGTACCCTGAACCACGTGGGTTCGACAAGATCTCTCTTGTTCAGGTGAATGGTGTAATCACCCTACCCTGGACGCCGCGTGACTGTTACGAGAGTATGGAGCGAGCATGCTGTATTAGTCTTCTCGATGACTGGATGGCATGCGCTTCTTGCCATCGACATTGACAGAGGCGAGGCCCACAGGTAGCTGATACGGCCCGGAGATCAAGGGTCTCACTTTCTAGGAAGCTGATGGCGGTAGATTGTTGCATTTCTCGCTCCCCTTCAGAACATTCTTACGTCGATGGCATGCAGACACGTGTCGGCGGCCCCTCACTGCATGTTTGGGTGTATATGTCCCTTCTGCCTATCCAGGTAACACCTTGCGGTCATGTACACCGGATGACATCATGCATTACGGTACTCTTTCCTTACCGTTGGGACTTTTGTACAGGGAATCAAGTGCAGGACGCCCAACCCCTTCGCATCCTGCCTCTTCTTCCGATGGCACTTTGATGGACGGACTCACCTTGGAAGACTTCTGGGTGTCCCGTATCACAGCCTTCAATTCATGTAGGCCCATTGTAGTGCCTTCTATAATGTCATACTGACAACATTCTACACAGGTTCTGCGTTAATCCTCCTGGTGTGGGATTGGCTCATCTGTCTTGACGAGGAAATCACTTGGGTATGGCCGTGCGTGTGTCCGGGAGCTCTTTCATTTTCGTCCGACTTACTTCTCACTTGTGCGGTTTTGGTGCTACAGTCAGTCCAACTCGGCGATATATAAATGGCTGTATCTCATCTGTCGTTACTTCGCTCTTGGCTGTCAACTGTGCGTGTAAATGCCATTCATCGTGCCGGTCGCAGGCGAGCTCTTTGTAAACAGATTCGATGTCCTATTTGTTCGGAGAATGGAGCAGTATGTTCCATTACCACCTTCAGCTTGCCGAATGTGGTTGGCCTACCAAGGTATCGTCGTGGAAGTATTCCTGGGACTGGTCGAGGCATTGCTCATGATCAAAAGTAACCATCTTTTCTTCTTGAACTTTTTTTCCCCCAATTCCAAGTGTGATGCGCATCTTACAGTTTACGCACTATGGGGCCGCAATAGACGGATATTCGTCGTGCTCGTTCTCTTCATGGTTGTCGAGGTTTCCAGTTCTATTATCAGCACCACGGTCGCCACAGGAGATACAGTCTTTAATCAACTGTGTCTCTTCAAAAAACCTCCGCTTCTCTTCATATTTTTCATGTGAATTATCCTTGTTCATCTGCCGACAAACGTTGGAGCTCATCGTATCTGCAGCGTCGCTGCATTGACCACGCAACTCTCTATCATCATCCTCATGATTTACAAAAAATCTCCGTGGCGCTGTCCACAACGGCCTTGCATAGTCACGTCTGTAATAAGAGAGGGTAATGTCGTATCATTTACGATCTGTGGTAGGTCTTTCGTCCTTTTTTCAAGTTCTCTGGCCCCTGGTTTATATTCCGCTCTGCGACGGGTGGTTGATCATTCTGAAAGCATTGCTCACTGTGTACCTTTTGCTCGACACCGAATACGGCGACATCATGTTCTAGTACGTCATACCGTTCCTGGTCCGTATTTTGGTCGCTTCACTCTTGTTTCCTTTCATGACAGCTGGATTTTATCGATTCTTTCTGTGTGCGTGAGTAGATTTGCGACGTTGTGCCTCCTCTGTCACGACACACTTCACACGAATGTCGGATTTCTTTTTTCAGGGATGTAGACTGGTTCTCAGCGTGCACCGATTCTACCATTCTTCCAATCACGAGGAAATGTCCGTCGTGGACGAAGTGTTCTTCACGTCAATATGTGTCATCGAACAGGAACCTGATGTCTTGGTGTGAGGAATGAGACCTTCCAGTGACTGTGACTGTCCGATGCGGGGAGGGGTGGGACTTGGGAGGAAAGAAAGCTAATTATAAGCTTGACATGCCTGACCAAACGTCGTGCCTCGTGTTCGTCGGACCGGGCACGTCAAACGAATGCCTAACCGCACCCTATTGGCTTGCATAATAAGTACCAAGGAGACGGGATTGGACAGATTTGAAGGAGGCTACAAAATACATATTGATATCCCTAGTCGTTTCATGTTTTTTTTTTTTTTTTTCTTTTGGGTTTGTGAATAGGGAGATGGGCCTGTCGTTAGTCCTTGACACAGCATGGTTAGAATA